>JAMALN010000244.1:0-44164 GCA_023630115.1 Cutaneotrichosporon sp. PK4640
GGATGGTGACGATCCTGGGGCTCGACGACGTGTTCCGCACCAGCTCGGGCAAGGGCGGTGGCATCATTGGCGTGAGTGAGCGTGGGTGGTGGCTGGATGGCTACCGGACTGGAGGCGAGCGGATGCGGACAGCGTTGCACCAGCATCAGCCCATCTACGTCCACTCCCCTCCCTGTCTCCTTTGGGCCGTGCTGACTCCAGACCTCCGCCTCAGACCAGTGCCTCACGGCGACCATCGCAGCGCGTGAGCGCGCCCTCCGCATCCTCGCGCGCGAGCACCACAGCGCGAACGGCAACGCGACGCCGACCCAGGGCCCCACCGAGGTGCCCTTCAGCGTGCGCCAGGAGAGCACCAAGAAGCTGGTGATGTACGGCTCGACGCAGACGCACAGCATCGGCGCCAAGAGCGCGTTGCTCCTCGGCATGCCGTTCCGCGCGCTCCCCGTCAAGGCCGAGGACGGGTACGCGCTGCGCGGCGACGTGCTCAAGGCCGCGATCGAGGAGGACATCAAGAAGGGCTTTGTGCCGTTCTTCGTTAGTGAGTCGCGGGCGAACGAGTCAGGACACTCGGAGAGTCGCTGACGCCCAGTCGGCACCGTCGGGACCACGTCGTCGGGCGCCGTCGACTACATTGCCGAGATAGGCGAGGTCGTGCGCCAGTACCCCACCATGTTCCTGCACATCGACGCGGCGTGGGCCGGCATGGCGTGGGCGCTGCCCGAGCAGCGCGAGCCGCTGCGTCTCGCCGAGGTCAACAAGTATGCCGACTCGGTGTGCACCAACGCGCACAAGTGGGGCCTCGTTGGCTTTGACTGCTGTGAGTTGGTCTTGGGGTTTGGGCGTCGGTGTGTGTGTGGGTGTGTGGGGGTGGTTTGCCCCTGGTGCGGAATGGGGGGTCGCGTGCGCGAGCGGCCGGCACAGTGCTCGTGCAAGGGCGATGAGCGGAAAGAGCAGCGGTTATTCCGTTGGCGCCTCCGGAACTCGTCTCTTCTGGGATGAGGATTCCACGGTTGGCACCGCTCGCAGAATCACGCCTACTGCCCGTCCCCGACCCATTCCGCTCGGTAGCAGGCGCGTGCCGCATGGGGCACTGCGGCATGCTGCGCGCCTGCTGCCCTTGGAGCTCACGGCTGGACGGCTGGATATGTTGCCGACTGGTGCAGCCTGTCTGCTGTCTTGGCCCTCCACCCGCCCACCCCAATCTGCTCGCTCCGATGTGCCGATGTGCGACGCCTTGGACGTGGCACACGGCCGCTGCCAGGCTTCTCATGCCGCCGCTCGCACGGTCTGCTTCTTCTTCTTTGCCCGTCTTGCCGCCGGTTGCAGCGTCGCCGGCGGGGGGCGAGGGGGTGGCAGCTGGAGCGGTATCTCCCGGTGAATGGTCCATCAGTAGATACGCAGGGACAGCAATCGCCATTCATCGGAGGTTATTCCTGATGGCGTATCAGCACATCCCTGCACGTGCTCTGTTCCTGAGCACGACCGATTCCGCACGCCCACGCCCCGCGATCTACATGCCCGATAAGCATGACGCTAACGCTAGCCCTCTTCTTTGTCCGCGACCGCCGCGACCTGACCGAGGCGCTCGACGTCACGCCAGCATACCTTCGCACCAAGGAGGCAGACTCGGGCGCGGTCATCGACTACCGCAACTGGCAGCTGGCACTTGGCCGCCGCTTCCGCAGCGTCAAGCTCTGGTTTGTGATGCGCGGCTATGGCATCGAGGGCCTGCAGGCGCACCTGCGGAACGGCATCGACCTCTGCCGCGACCTCACAGCCGAGGTGGCCAAGGACACCAAGTTTGAGATTGTCGCGCCCCCACGCCTTGGCCTCTTGTGCTTCCGGCTCAAGCGCGAGGGCGCGAGCGCAAGCGAGCTGGACGGACTCAACGTCGAGCTGAACAGCCGACTGGCCGCGCGCCCAGACGTGCACCTGACACAGACGATTCTCAAGTCTGAGGACGGGGGCGAGATCTTCTGCATCCGCTTTGCGATCGGCGCCCTTCGGACGGCCAAGCAGGACGTGGAGGATGTTTGGGCCGAGGTTGTCAAGGAGAGTGATGCGCTGCTGCTGGAGGGGGTCAAGAAGTAGGTCTGGGAACAGGTACGGGGAATGGGGGCCGGGTAGAGCTGTCTTGTCGCTGGATGCATGCATGGGTTGCTATGATGTTGTGATGGCAGCTGTGAGCTTGGTTTGAGGATGGCTGGGCGGAGAGAGGTAACTCAATGGATGGGTGGTGTTTAAGGGGAGATAGGAACAGTGGAGGGAGTCGCTGGAATTCCCACGCTTGTCCCACACAGTGCCCTCTCTGGCTTTGGCCCCGCCGCCCGATGACCATTCTACTTCGGCCTCCCCTCCTCCGCCCTGTTGCTGGTTCTGCAGTTGTCTCGCATCACACGTTGTTGCAAGCCCGCTTTCCCCCGCACCCCCCTCGTATCTCTCTCTCCCACTCTCATCCACTGCGCCTCCCCCGCATACGCATACACCGCCCGCGCACGCACGCACGCACACCTTTGACCGTCCGCCCGCAATCTCTCACCCACCCGGTAACTAGAAAGTTGGGAAACCTGCGTGACATGGAGTAAGTCACTTTTGTTTGTCTCCCCCCATTCCCCACCCCCGGTCGACATCCTCATAACTATCCACACTCGCATCCCAACATCCCTCCTCAACACCACCACCACCACCATGGCATTCCGAACATCGGCATCGGACACCTGGCCGCGCTCCCAGCCGCCCAGCTACCGTGTCCAACCCCCCACGCCGGCCAGAGCCACTCCGGCCGCCACACCCCGCCGCCGTGAGGTCTGGGAGGTGCCGGGCACCCCCGGCTCGGGCACCAGCACCCCGCGCCGCGGGCACGCACACAAGATGAGCACGAGCAGCAGCGCCCACTCGCTGCGGCACAGCAGCTCGAACGGCTCTCTCCGCAACAGCGGCATGAGCAGATCGACCTCGCACACCTCGCTCGGCCCCTCCCCAACGTGTGCGTACATCCCGCGCTCGCGCTCGTCCAACCACAACCTCGCGCACACACACCTCCCCTCGCCCGTCACCGAGACGATGGAGGTCGTCGACCCCACCGAGCTCCGCCCCTCGCCGCCCTCGTCGCACCTCGCGAGCTCGGGGAGCGCCGACGAGCCCGAGCCCCTCTCGGACGAGTACGAGAGCGAGCTGGACATGGACCCCGAGCCCGAGTTCGACCCGCCCTGCCAGTTCTACGGCTACCCCGCCAGCGAGACGCTGTACGCCCCCAGCGGGTGCGCGTGTGCCCACTGCGTTCCCGTGCACACCCACGCCCGCCCCCACGCCCCCGGCTACGACCTCGTCCTCGCCCCCGAGCACACCCTCCACGCCTACCCCCACGGCCCCCACCCCCACCCCTCCCAGTCCCACTCCTACCCCGAGCCTCCGCGCGGCATGCTGACCGGTTTCGCCCACAGGCTGTTCTACCAGTACATTGCGCCCTACCTCCCCGAGGACATCCAGCAGATCATTGCCGACCCGCCCGACCTGCGCCGCCCGGACTCGCTCATCCCCCTCCTCCGCGTCGTCGCCCCGTACGCGCAGTACCTCGTCTTCCTGCTGGCGCTGTACATCGTCTACGCCTTCGTGACCGGCATGGTGTCGTACACAGCGCGCTTCATCCGCTTCTGCTTCCGCATCGGCCCGGTCATTGCGATCATCGCGTGGATCATGGCCGCGTCGGGCCAGGGCGGCATCGAGGTCATCTACGAGGCCCTCAAGGCGTACGCCGGCCTCACCCCCACCGACGGCGGCGCTGCCGGTCGCGCCCGCGCCCGCGGCACCGGCCGCCAGCACTACTCCCAGAGCGGGTACCACGCCAACCCGCGCTCGCGGACGCACCGCCGCAAGCAGCAGGAGCCGCAGCCCGACATACTCTCTGCCATATTCGGCAACCCCGCCACGGGCGAGGACGGGATCGGCGCGACGGTGCAGGACTATGTCCGTGCCGCGGTGGCCAAGGGCCTCGGGCTCGAGTGGCTCGTGGGCAACAACAAGAAGGAGGAGGGCAAGAAGACCAAGACCCGCTGAGGCTTGGTAGAGTCGCGTGTCTAGATACACAGTGTTGCCGTGTCCAGTTATGATTACGAACCTCACGTGGCGATAGAGCATAGATGTACCTTGTAATGTGTAGTGCAGGTTGGGTGCAGAGTGGCGAGAGCTGTGAGGAAAGGTGGAGGTGGTGGGAGTGGGGCAGGGAGGGCGGAATGACGCTGACGCAATATCCTCGGTGGAGGTTGGTCGCTCTGTCATCCTCGCCCTTCCTCACTCTTCTCTCAACCTCTTCACTCTCCGCTACCTCCAACTCGCACATCACTCCTCCCCTCCTCGCCCAGCATCTCAAGTCATTAGCAGCTGGTAACATAGACCTTCTTGCTCTCGCTCTAGACTCGGCGCTCGACTCCGCCACCTCCACTTCCACCTCCACCTTCTCCCCTTCCTCACCACGCCCATCAACGTCATGTCCACGCCTCCTGACCCGCCCAGGCTCCCCGGCCTGGAAGCAAACAGAGTCCCCGGCCTCCCGCCAGCATGCTACTAGTGAGTCCTCTCGCCGAGCCGAACGGTCACGGCCTCCACAGAAACGCTGACACCAGCATCCCCGATTTCATCACGGCCGAGGAGGAGGCGTACCTCCTCCGCAAGGTCGGGGAGACGCCGCAGCCCAAGTGGAAGACGGTTGGCAGTGGGCGGCGGCTGTGTTACTGGGGTGAGTGGGTCGGGGGCGGTGTGCGGTTGGCAGGACGGGAGACGACGGTGATCGGAAGCCAGAGCATCGGGGCGCAGAGTGGTCTGCCCGCCGCGTCGGGAGTGGGCGAGGAGATGAAGAGGTGCCGGGAGCGAGGTGCAATGGGCAGCGAATTATACAGCTACGGGTATGTGAGATCAGAGCTGACGCCAGGCGGGACGATGAGCAAGAACTCGGTGCTCCTCCCCGAGGCCATGCCTGAGTGGCTGTCATCGTTGTGAGTGCCACTACCGGGGTTGCTGGAAGGGGCATCTGCCACCTTGTGGCTGGTAGCGCCACTTGTGACGCCTCACCGAATGCAGCCTGAGCCTCGAGCTGCACTTCGTCTATTCGCCGATAACCCCATCCTCACACATCACTCCGCGCGGCTAGCTCGGTCCTCATCCAGCCCCTGACCCCAGCCCCGACATCGTCGAGCGCATCGACGCCTTTCTCGATGCGGCCGCCGAGGAGGGCACGGACAAGGGCAAGGGCAAGGAGCGCGTGCTGGGCATCAACCAGGTGCTCGTCAACGAGTACCACCGCGGCCAGGGAATCTCAGTGAGTCTGACGCTCGAAGGAGGGCGCGTGATTGGGAAGCACGTATCGCGCGGCCCGATCGGATATGGCTCGGCCGCACAAACAAGTGGCAGCCTAACTCTCCAAATGGCGTCTTGTGACCTCGCCTGGGTTGTCTCACGCGCCATCCTTCTCCCTATGCCGATAACGCAACTGACGCCCAGCCACACGAGGACGGCCCGGCCTTCCGCCCGCTCGTGGCGACGCTCTCGCTCGGCGCACCCACTATCCTTGACATTCATCACTATGTCTCACCTACCGCGCCGTCCCCGCCGATGATCGCAACGGACGGGGACTCGGGGCGCTCTATTGCGGCAGTCCCGCTTGGCCATGTGCTGCTGATGCCGCGCTCGCTCTTCATCCTCACCGGCAGCCTGTACAGCTCGCATCTGCACGGCATCGCCGCGCGTGAGCGTGACTCGTTTATCGCGCCGAAACGGGAGGAAGACGGGACACCCGCCGCAGCTGCTTCGGATCCAAACGGAGAAGGCGATGCGGCCGGCGCGGAGGGCGCGGATGCGCTTCCGCACTCGACGCCCAAGGCCAAGGCCGAGGCCGACGTCGTCGCCAATGCCAGCCTGCTCGGCCTTGACGCGCTCCCTCGTGACGCGTTCACGTACGAGCGCGACACCCGCGTGAGTCTCACGTTCCGGCATGCGAACAAGGTGCTCAAGGGCGGTGCGTTTGGCTTGGCCATGGGCGGGCTGAGGCGGAAGTAGCGGCCGCACCTGTCGGATAGATCAGTTGGGGTGCCACCAGCCGGCCACGTCTTGAGGGCACACGATATGCATCATCTCAGATGCATCCCTAAACCACCCTCGCTCCCGTCCTCGCCAGAGAACGTGAAGGTGGCCCTCCGATGATTACCCGACTGATGCAGATCTTACTGACCAGTTGACCTGTGCTAGCCTCTACGCCCCCCTACCAGTACCAGTCCACCTCTCTCCGAGATGTGCAGAGGTCGCCGCAATGGCACCAAACGATCGCTGTAGATAAATCCTAAGGGGGGCAGTGCAGGCATGCGGAGCATCTTTGCCCCGCCCTCAGTTGCCACCCACCTGCCAAGACTCGGATCCGACCCGCACTCCCGCACCGCATCCGCGACTCGCCTACAACTCGCCCGCGACTCGACACCACCTCTCTCTCTGTCTCTCGGCTCTGGCCATCAAGCATAAGATGCCGCCCACGCGCCCCTCGCCGCCCCGCACACGCAGCAGAACAGCCACCACCTCGCAAACCATGACAAGCGCCAAGTCTCCGTCCAAGCCCAAGCCCAAGGCGCCCAAGCCCAAGGCCGCTCCCCACCCCAACGACGACCCCTCCTACCCCTACTACTTCTTCTACGGGCACGCGCCGACGAACCCCCTCGGCCCGCTCTCGCAGTGGCACCTCACCTCCTTCTCCGAGGCCGGGACGACCTTCGCCACGGCGGAACACTACATGATGTACCACAAGGCGATGCTGTTCGACCCCGCGGCGGCGCAGGCGATCCTCGACGCCCCCGGGCCGCGGGAGGCCAAGGCCCTCGGCCGGGGGGTGCGGAACTTTGACCCCGACGTGAGCGCTGGTTGAGCGGGCTGACGCAGATCTGGGACGCCAGGTGCGACGCCATCGTCGAGCAGGGCAACTACCTCAAGTTCACGCAGAACGCGGGGGCTTGGGCCGCGCTCGCGCCCGAGCGGACAGGGACGAAGGACCTCGTGGAGGCCGCGGCGCGCGACAAGATCTGGGGGATCGGGATGGGGTGGGAGCGCGCGCGCGGGCGCGAGGCGCAGTGGGGGCAGAACCGGTGAGTTGGGTGCTACCCCGGATTGTCAGAGGCCTCGGGGGAGCTCCAGAATCTGCGGATATCGCCGGGCACGGGGGCTGACGGCAGCCTCGGCAAGGCGCTCACACGCATGCGCGCGCGCATCGTCGCTGAGCGGGAGGCCAAGGCAACATCACCGCGCGCTCCGGCCAAGAACGACGAATGGGTGATTGTGGACAAGTAGAGAACGATACCATGCATATGTTACCACCCATGCTATGTCAATTGAGCCACTTCCTCCACTCGGGCCCGATACACCTGTCGAGCTGCAGGCGCTCCTTGTCCACGCCCTCGGGCCTGTGCCGCGCGCCCTCAAAGTCGATGAGCCGCAGCCCGCTCCGCTCACCCAGCTCGCGGCGGATGTGCCGCAGCTCCATGTCGCCGTGGACGACGCCGGCGCCGTGGATCTGCGCGTACAGCTGCGCGACGGCGCGCCGCTGCTGCGGGATCAGGGAGGCCCAGCTGCCCTTGCCGCCGTCGCGGCGGCGGTGGATCGCGCGCCCCACGCGCTCCAGCACGAGCGCGTACAGCCAGCGCCCGTCGTCGTCGGCGCCCGAGTACAGCCCGAAGTAGCGCGGCACCGCGGAGCCCTGCAGCGCGCGCAGGGGGCCGGCGTACATCTCCGCCTCGGAGAGCGCGGCGCGCATGTTGGCCCGGGCCTCGGCCTCCTTGGTCGTTGGGGAGGTGGAGGAGGAGGGGGACGCGTCGCGGGCGCGCGGGAACGGCCCGATGTCGGGGGAGAAGAGCTTGACGACCAGCTGGGGGAAGTCCCCAGCGGAGGAGGTCTCGCGCCGGAGGGGCGGCTCGTCGACCGATCTCCGCACCATTGTCGGCTCGCCAGGTGCCGAGGGGTCCTCGCCGAAGCTGCTCGTGATGCGCGACGGACCCGCGCTCGCGCCGTACACCGTCCATGTGCGCCCGGCGCCGAGAAGCGGGCCGATGCGCAGCCGCGTGAGCGCCGCGGCGTCGGGGCATTGCTCGGGCGTGTGCATTGCGCGGAGGGTGGGGATGCGCGCGATGAGCGTCGTGAGCTCGGGGTAGGCGGAGTAGTACCCCATCCTCAGGTTGGCGGGGAGGGCGAGGGCGAGTTCGGGCCCAGGCTGCGGTCAGTGCTGCGGCGGTGTGGGAGCAGGGCGAGGAGCGAGTGGGCCAGGCGGAGGGGGCCAGTCCACCTGCGTGACAAAGAAGACGAGAAGAAGACGTCGTGAGGACTCACTTCGGTCGGCGGGCGGAGGCCCTCCAGCCCCGTCCGGTCGCCTGGGCTACTGGAACTCGACGATCCCGAACTCGAGCTCGACGAGCTTCCGCGAATATCGCTGGCCTCGCTCCCGTCCTCTGGGTCAAAGTGTCCACGACTGCGCGAGATCGGCTCGAATGGTGGCGGGGCACGCTCCTGCCCCGGGCTGAACTCGCGGACGGCGGCAGAGGCGATTGCGCGTTGCCGCAGGGGGACGGAATGGGAGGAGGGGAGGGCGGGCCGTCTGCCGGCGCACAGACGTGCGAGGGGGAGGCGCATGTGCGTGGAATGTGATGGGAGGTGAGGAGTGATGAGGAGGGGAATGGAGGGGGAGAGGGAGGATGAGAAGCAAGGTGAAGAAGAGAGAGTGAGTGGAGGGGTGGGGAGGGACGGGGTTGAGGAGAGTGGAGGCGGGGGATTCCGGTTAATCGGCAACGAATGCCGAGTCGGGTGGATGCTTCCGGCTCAACCACTCGACTCGACCAAAGCAGCAATACCCGCATAACGCGCGACTGACACGACTGGACATGTGCCGCTCTCGTGGGCCACTGAATGAGCTAGGCGGTGGCAGGTAGCTGCGAAAGCCTAAGAGTGAGGCGCACAGCCAAGCGCTCAGAAGATGCAGCCGGCAAAAGCGCGTCTCGCACGGCGAAGGGAGCGAACTCACAGCAGGCAAAAGAGGATCTCACCACTGTGAGTCGAACACAGGACCTGCGGATGTGGGACGGCTCTCATTCGAGAGGCGAGGTATCAAATTACAGTCCGACGCTCTACCAACTGAGCTATGGTGAGGATGGGTTACGTCACGTGACAGGGGGGCTCGAACAGGTTCTGAGCTCGCGGTGGCGATTCATATTCTGTGGCAGTTCCACATTCCACGCACGCGCGCTAGGCTGCCCGCGCGGCCATGGCCGCGCGGGCCAGGAGGGCAGCCATACCTCCCTGGTATGGTGCGGAACGGTCATGACTCCAATTAGAATTTTTTTACATGCTGTAGTGTGCAGGTGAAGATTATGTAGTACAGATCCGTCCGAGCGGTCTGTGCCCTGCGCGTCACCTGAGCGTCACCCGTAACCACGCAATGTCGTCTCTCGTGCTCTTCAGCTCGGCCTTTTGCGCCTTGAATGTTGCGCGGATGCACTCGGGAAGTGGCGGCATGGGTGGGTCAAGTGGTGGGCGGAGTGGTGGGCGGTGGGTGAAATGATGGGTCAAGCCAGGGTGTGGTGAAAGGGTGGGTGAAGTGGTGGGTGATACGGTGGGTAACGGAGTTGCGAGGTGTGAACCTTCCACGCCGCTCGGACGCTCGTCGCCCCTCGCCCCTCCACTCTCGATCGGCACACTGTGCACAGGTGCTTGCATGCTTGCCTGCGTCTATGGTCTATCCGGACTCCTCAGCCCCCAGTCCTGCACCATTCTCACAGTATCAGGGACCCCCTCATCCACGCAACATCCGCCAGCAACGTCTGAACCCCCTTCCAGTGCGTGGCAAACGCACAGCTGATATCCAGCTCAGCACGGAGTCGCGGCTTGCTGATACTGGTCATGAGAGACTCAAGGAGCCGCCGAAGGGGGCGGAAGAGCTGGTGTGAGCCAACCCTGGGCACCAGACGCACCTTGAGGACACGGCTTTCACCGCCCAACACAGCAAGGGCGTCCTCGAGAACTTGGCGCCTTTCGGTGAATACGCGGAATGCAGCGGATGTGTCCGTGCACACAGAGTCAAGGAGGGCGGTCACCGGCGCAAGGAGCTGGCGTCAGTTTACTTTCGAGGCCACCGCACCTCTGTCGTCTCCTCAAGCCCTGCTGCCAGGGTGGCTGCGCGCTGCTGTTCCGGCACCGAGTCGAGCTTGTTCAGGAGCTTGGCGAGCAGCGTTTCGCGCCGGTCGTCCAGGAGTATGGGCTCGGGCACGGCGCCAACCTTCAGGGTGATCCGACGCACAGGGACGGGGACACTCGTGCTCGCTCTGACAGCGCCCTGCCCCGTCTTGCGCGCCTTGGCTCTCGCCCGCTGCGCTGCGCGCGTATCGTCCCTCTTCCGGCGCACCTGCACGTGCGACGCACTGGTGCAGAACACGCGCCACCGTGAGCACTTGGCGCACCTGGAGTCAGACGCTCCCGTCTATCACTCACCCAGAAGCGAGCATCCGGAGGTGCTCGACGTCGGCAGCGCGCTCGCTCTCGGGCACATCCTCTCCCAAGCGCACGCGCCGGACGAGGGATCTGACCTCCGCGTTCGTGCCGCAAACGACGAAGAGACACGGCGCAGTCTCGCCCTTGGCGATACAGGAGCGGCAGCGGACTGGGTTAGCTCCACGTCGAAGGGACTCACTGTCGCCGAGGGCCTCGGCCAAGCACGTATCTCGGGACTCGCGATAGGCTGTCGGGAGGGAGGAGAGGTTTCGCCGACCACGCTCGTTCAGGCTGCTGCCCGTGCGCGTGTAGTGGTTGAGCACGGCCTGGAGTCAGACTGTCCTTTGGGGAGGCGTACCGCGACGTCGGGCCGGCTCTTGTGGACCAGACGGACTGTACCGCGGACAGTGAAGGCGCGTTGGGGGATGGGAGGGGTGTCTTTGGGCATGGTAGAGTAGATGTGTAGAGAACAAGTGAAGAGTGCGCGTCAAAGGAATCCCTCCACCGACGCGTCACCGATCACCGACGAGGCCTGTGCGCCCTCGCTGTCAATTAGCAATTAGCAATCAGCAACTAGCAATTACATCATTGTTATTACAGTATGTTTGGACGGTATGACGCACGCACACACACAACTACGCTCAACTGTCTGTTACAATGTCCAAGGTGTACAAGTGTTCTACTACAATGACTCCACTTGGTCCATTATGCCCCCCTCGCTGCAGCCCGGAGGCGGGCCACCATCATGTCTAGGTGCTCAGGATATTGCTTCCACTGGAAGTCCTCCGCGAGGTTGTAGTTGCCCCAAGCGAGGAAGTCGTTTGGCCCCCAAACTGCCAGCGTCAATGTCTCCCCATGGATGACAAGGTACTGGCCATCTGGAAGAAGGGCCGAGACCCACTCGGGGTGCATCTTAAAAGGGACAAGAGCCGCAAGGCTGCACTCCAGCTGGTGCCGCTGAATAGCGGCAAGGACGAGGGGAGAGGTGGAGGGGGTTGCGGAGGGGGTTGCGGCGAGGGGGGGAAGCGCGGGGGTGGCGGGAAGTTGCGCGGGGGTGGCGGGAATCTGCGCGGGGGTGGCGGGAACTTGCTTTTGCGCGGCCACGAGGCCGCAGTGGTTCCGGAAGCCCTTGCACTTTAGGCATCTAGCGTTAGTTAGCGCCCATAATACTATTACCACGAGACTCACCCAGCCTTCACCACGAGTCGGCTTGTCTCGACCGTGATGCCCTCCTGTCCGGCGCGAGCGCTCGCCACCAGGCGGGCGATCTCCTCGTCCTCGTCCTTCGCCTTGACCACGAAGAGCGAGATCTGCTCGTCCTTGTTCTTCGAGTGCTTCGCCCTGGCACAGGCGGCTTTGCGTCAGCCAATACACAGGCATGTAGTAGAACTCACCGTCTCCGCGAAAGAGCGCGTAGCACGTCGTCACTGCCTTAAAGGCGTTGGCAAAGCTCTTAGCCCGCCCAAGGCCGCTCTTCCGTTCCTCTTCCATGAACTTTTGCAGGGTCGCGCGGTAAACACGAAGCGCTTCCTGTGGTCAGCAGAGCTCCGGCAGTGGCTTACCTGGATGCGCTCGTCATTCGGGGACACGAGCTCGATGCGCTGGGGGGCGGAGGTGGCGAAAAGCTCGTTCATGGGAGCGGGGGACATGCTGGTGTATGAGGAGTGGGCGGAAGGATGGATAGATGAAGGGTTGGAGTGGTGAGTTGTTGGAGTGGCGGGGGGATGAGTGGTTGGGTCAATGATGCCCAACCTTTTATCCAGGAGAGGCATTGGGCCGCTGAGCAGGTAACGTCCACTAACGGGGCTCGAAGAAGGCAGGCGTTTCAATGGATTTAACGTTGTGGCGCCACGCGGATCTCACGAACGAGTCATGGTTGCCCCTCGCAGACCTTTGTTTGCCACTGTCGACATTGTTTGGCTGGGAAGAACGGCTAGAGCGATGATGTAGTTACCGCTGCTTAGCAGCAGGGTGGGTGGTAAGTGTGAGACCCCCTAATGATTCGACTCAGAGGGAGCGTCATTGTTTGGTTCTCCGGCGCCGGGCGGCCGACGGACCGGCACGGAATGTCCACCAAACATCATACGAGACATTACGCGTTCAACATGCAAAATGGGCCACTAGTCCCTGATACCTGCACTCTATTAGCTTCTGGCAGTTTCAGATGGTGGACCCCTCGCCGCGGGCTCGTCATGATCGGGCGTAGTCGGACTGCGGCTGGGCATACTGCGAGACCTGGTCGCGAGTGCGGCTGCGGACTGCTCGCGACTCGAAATCAGGTGAGATGTGACCACGCTATGCCAGTTGCATTGTTGCCCCACCCACGCTGGTCCAGTCATCCAGAGGTGGTACTCAAGATGCGTCGACGCGAGTACCCGGCCCATGTGTCCCTGGGATGGCAAACCAAAATTGGAGAGGGTGTGTAGGACTGGTAGGGATGCATAGGCGAGTGGGGAGGATAGGGGGGCCTTGTATGCTGGGAGAAGAGGCGAGGTGTAGTGGCGAGATGGGAGGTGCGAGAGGCGGGAGCAAAATGTCCACCAAACGGTTGCCTGCCCCACTTTGTCGCGGCAGCGAAGGGGCCTTCAAGGTGTGTATATGCATGTTGGTGACGTCGGAAAATTTGTCAGTAGTAGAGTTGCATTCATTTTGTATGTGTGGTATATTGTAGAGGGCAGGAGGTGTGGGGTTGAGGGTGTGACGCGGAAGTCGATAGACTGGCGACCTCGCAACGCAAGGTGTGGTGGCTACTTGGGTGGAGGGACTGTACGTGGACAGTTGTAGTGGGATACGGGGGTCTCACAGGCAGCTCTAGGCTAATTTACTACTATCAGATCTCGGGAGGTCGTCCCGCCCGATTTCGTATGCAACTCACCTCTGTGATTCTTACCCCCACCTTCCTCGGGCGCCCTGAGATCAGAGCTTGACTCCACTCGCCTCCGAGCCTAGTGCGTAACAGCTGTCGCGCCCTTGCACTTGTCGGAGAGGGTAAAGCTCACCGGGCTTGAGAGTTTATCTGAAGTGCGTTGAGGAGAATGGGTCGTCAGAACTAGCTTGTCACGGACGTCCGTGACGACGTTGTCGTGAGGCGGAGCATGACGGCTGCGTCCTGGTTGCTTTCTAACGTGTGGGGGATGAGCCTGGACGTTCTCTAAGAGGAATGCGGTGGTTAGGTGAGATTGAGATGAGATGGGGGAAGGTCAACGCTTTAGTGGGGACAGCGCCTCGCGTGACGCTCGGTTCAAGCCTCTCACCACATGGCCTGGTTAACCTGGTTACGGTCAGTGACCCGGTTGTCTGGACTCAGTCGTTACACCGCAGGACATACACCTTCTCCGCAGCTCCATGGGCGGAGCAGGTGGCATGAATCCCGAAGCCGCGCAAGACCGAAGCCCAACATCTCAGTGAACCAGCTTGAACAATAGCGGACGTCCATGCGTCCACCGATCGCCACCGATGAGGGTATATCTGTTCCCCTCAGGTTGCACGTCCCCGGCGCAACCTTTACAGATACATATGCTTAACTGTGACTTGATTTCTACAGGTAGTGGATGCCGTATGGACAGTACAACATCTATGACTCCTTGAACAGCTAGCCCACCCAGATGATCGAGTCGTCACTGTCGCTCTCGTGATCCGAGGTAATGATGCGGCGTCGGCTGCGCTTGACCGGGGAGGACACAGCACTCAGGACAGGCTGATCCTTGATAGGGGCGGCCTTGACCTCGGAGAGCTTGGCAAGTGCAGCCTCCACCTCCACGAAGTGGTCAACGAACGCCTGGTAGATTGCGACGCGGCGCTCTTGACCTGGAGCGTTGGTGCCGTACGCTGCAACCATTGCCTCCGTCATGACGAAGAGGGGTGGGATAGGGTTCTGTTTGTCAGTATCGCGCCCAACAGAAAGCGCTTACGTCGGCTCCGAGCGACGAGGCCGAATGCGATTGCAGGACGCGCTCGACCTCGGCGAAGTGTTCGACGAAGATCTCATGGACAATGTCGCGACGAACTTCAAGCGGGTTGGAACGGAAGGCCAGCACCATCGCCTGGGTTGCAGTAGTGAGTGGTGCGAGGTTCTGGCGTTAGTCTCAGATACTGCAACCCCTTCCATACCTTGATGTCTTCCGTGTGTTCCTTCTGCTCCATCTGCTCCACACCCGGATTGCGTGCACGCTTGCGGTGATAGTTCACGAGCTCTGGAATGGGGGTGGGGGGGCGCTCCAAGGTCTGGAGGGATTCCGCGGGGCGCTCTCTGATATGTTGGAGGGAAGAGGCTGAAGCTCCTGAAGGACGAGACCTGCGGATCAAAGGGCTGACAATGCTGCTGCAGGCCCTGTGGCTTGTCGAACACTCGGAACACCTGCGGTCAACAACACCCAGAACCAATGCTTACCTGAAGTAGGTGCGGAGATCCTTCACAGGGATCGTGTTGTGCTCCTTCTCCCGGCTCTCAGGGAGGCTATTGCGCACCGTACGCAGGCGCGAAGCAACCTGCTCCTCGGCATCGGGATTGGCACGGACGAGGAAGAGACACGGAGTGGACTTGTTCCCACAGCTGAACCTGTCGCAGATGAGGCCTTTGAGGTCAGCGTTGAAGCTCGGGGAGGCGACTCACCGTCAATCGCCACAGCGTAGCAGCTGTCACTGTCTTGGTTGAATTTGTTATGGTAGTTGAGGTAGCGCCTGTATTGCCTCTCGGCCATTCCCAGTGCCTTCTTCTCTGCAGCCAGTGCCTTTAGGTCCTCAAGAAGGGGCTTGGGTAAGCGGTGCTCGCCAGTGTGCCCACCTTTATCAGGGGGTCGTCCTTGTGCACCAGCCGGACGACTGCGGCGGGATCAGCGTTGAAGAATGTTCGGGGAGGAGGGACCATGGTGAGGTTGGTGGGTGAATGTTAGGAAGTAGGAAGGAAGGAAGAATGGGCGACGCGTGGGGCACGTCCCCCAACCCTTGTTGTTGGGTGGCCAGGCGCGGAAGTAAACAGTCGGGTGAGGTGGTCTGTGCGACCATGCGAGATCGAGGGCTCATGCTCAGTTGCATCAGTTGCGCAACTCGGAAGAGTACCTTTCAACGCAGCCTCGTGTCTGTGCTGCGTGTCATCCCGCACTTGAGACATCTCAGGCATCTCAGGCATCTCAGGCATTTCAGGCATTTCAGGCCTGCGGGCCCAAGAGGCGAAGGCAAAGGGGGCCGTTCCGCAGCGGGGTGGTCGATACCTGGTCATGTACGACTTGCATTGGGGGTTCATGTGATGTATCTCGAATATGCAGCAGCTGTCCTCGCGGGGTCCTCGACAGAGCTCAGGTCTAGAGCCTCTCTACGCTGGGGGACGAAGACGGGAGCACGAATTTTAGCTCTCGAGGCAAGTCAAGCACCTGGTGTCAGCCCAGTGTCACCGTCAGACGTACCGGCAGATGACCTCGAGGTGCGACGCGTCGATGAACTGAGCGGGTGCACCGCGGGCCACACCGAGCAGCGTGGTGCGGGTCTCTTCGTACGCCTCAGGCGACATGTGCGGCCAACGCTCTGGCGCGGCGGCGCGAACGAGGAAGAGGCAGAGCTTCTCGCCGTCGGCATTGTCTCCAGCGGTGCAGCGGGCGCAACGAACTTCGATGAGCGCCAAGCGCCGAGGACGTATGCACTCACGGTTGCCAACAGCGATGGCGTAGCAGCTGTCGAGGTTGTTGAAGTAACGGTCCGCGAGTGTGGCGAGGGACGTGTGCGGTCGCCCCCTCTGCCTCGCAGCGTCAGCTTTGACCGCCAGGGCGGCGAGCGCAGCCTACTGTCAGCGCCGGTATCGTTTCAATGGACTCACCGCGACTGCGGGATCGCACTTGTGGACGAGCCGGACCTGGTCACCGTCCGCGTAGTTGAACGACCAGGGAAAGTGCTCCATGCTGCGACCCATCGTTGTTGGATTGGTCTCGCCGTTGCCGACTGTCAAGGCGTGAATGTCAAGGCGTAAATGTCGAGATGGACGGAGAGTGTAGTGGTGATGTGAAGAGTAAGACTCAGTGATGAGCGGCGTGTGGGAGGTGCTGGTGTAGCAAACCCCAAGCGTTACTGGCGCCGATCGCAATTCACGGGGTCCGAGCAGGGCGCGATCCCATGGCGTTTCCGCGACGATGACAGAAGATCAGGCGGGTCTCAGCCGTAGTTGACCGCAGCAAGCGCAGCCTGGTGTCAGTGGACTGCGGGATGAGGGACCTACGGTGCGGTTAACGCCAGCCCGTAACGCGACCATCAGGGTGCCGACGGCGGTGTAGCGTCGGAGCAGCCGAACGAGGAGGCTGGAGCGGCGGAACGGATTCAGCGCCCGGGAGCGGGGTCACCTGTCTGCTATGTCGGCGACAGCCCGAACTCCTCGACCATGGCCTGGAGCACGGTTCTTCTCGCTCGAGATCTCGACTCCCGCGAGAACGCCGGCGACGGCGCGTGCTGGCGATCGTACGAGCTGGCAGACGAGATGGCCGAGGTGTCTCTACCCCCGCCCCAGCGCGGCGGTGTGGTGTACGCGTGGGTGAAGGCAGAGAGCCGGGTAGAGATGCTGGAGCTCGTCCGCGTTCGTTCAGGCTCCCGCGGCTCCTCCAAGGAGTCGTCGAGCGACTCCCACGAGATGTCGCAGTCGTCCTCCTCCACCTCGCTCGGCAGACGGATCTGCAGGCCGCCCCGGCGCGCAACCACCGCGAGCGCCATAATCAGGGCTGCGAGGTCGGGCTCCGAGCCGCCCACGAGGCGCTCGGGGTCCACGGCGCCGAGGTCCATCCCGACTTCGACGGCGAGGGAGCCGACGAGTATCTTGGTGAGCTCGACCTCGGCGGCGCGGGTGCGCGGCGAGCGCAGCTCGGGCGGGAGGGAGAGTCGCGAGGTCAGGCGCTCCAGGACAAGGAGGAGGAGCGTTGGGGGAACGGCGGCGAGGGTGGACGGGTAGCGGACGGGGAGGGAGAGGGATGTGAGGAGGGCGTGGAGGACTGGGATGGGGGGCGTGGGCATTGGCGATGAGATGCTTCCGGGGTGAGGTGGAGGTGGAGGTAGGGCTCGGACTGCCGGATTGAGAAGTGGCGGGGTGGCTGGAGACCCCGGCGTCGGCGTCGGCGTCGGGAGGTAGATTTCGGGGGTGGATGGTAGCGGATGTGAGATGGATGGTGACAAGGAGCAAGTCAGCAGCGATGGGCGTTGTCTTGTTGACAGAGGGGGCGACGCCCTCTCCTATTGGCTGAAATACAAACCACCCCGTTGCTATTGGAACCAAACAATTTTCTATTCCGTTCATTACAGAAGTTGAATTCACCCCGGTGATGGATCAAGCATCTGGAGCTCTCACAGACGCCATGAGACAACTGCACAACTCTGCATACTCCTACTTCGGTAATCCCCTTGCGTGCGGCTCACAGGAGCGACAGCGTTAGAGCAGAACCACGGATGCCTCACTCTCGCCATCCCACTCGGAGCCCGAGTCCGGGTCGTCGCTGACAACAACACGACGTCCGCGATGCACGGGCTCGCGCAATCGCGCCAGTGGCTAGAGCGTGCAGGAGGCTGGCCTGTACCTCGACGTCGGGTGGAGCTTCGCCGACACGGGCTCGGTGCAGACGCCGGGCCACTGCAGCGAGCTCGTCAGAGCGACCGGGACGCGCGCGGAGGATGAAGATGCACTCCTGGTCCGTGCAGAACTGACACTCCACTGGTCTCAGACACTCATCCTTCGCCCGCCCTCAAGCTTCTCACGACCGTTGATGGCGACTGCGAAGCAACTGTCGCGCGCGTCGTTATAGGCACGGGGGAAGCGGTTAAGAGCCTTCTGCGATGCTGGGGCCTGTGCATCAACTTAGTAGAAGAGGTATCCAGCCAGGAAACCCTGTCTCAGCTTATGTGGGTTCGCAGCGCACCGAAATGTCTGGGTCGTTCTTGTACACCAGGCGGACGGCGGCGCGCGGGTTGTCTGTGCAGAACTTGCGCAGGCCGAGGGCGGGTGACTGGCCTTGCGGCGTTGACGGTCCCCAGGACATGATGGATTGGAGGGGCGATCAGAGCTACCGTGAGAGGCGCAGCGGAAAGATTCCCGGTTATCTATTCAGGCAACATGGCAGGTTGTGGTCAGCAAACCGCACGACACAACACACTTGACGTTATCCCTTGGATGGCCCAGTACTGTCCTAATGAAACCACACTAAACTCTAATGCCTACATTATACATTGGAACTGCAGATATACATAATGTTCGCGAGATTACCTCAGTGTCAATCCGTCGATCCGTCGATCCCCGGATCGTCGGTGCACGTTCTCTTGCATCTCAGACACCAACCCGATGGCCGCTGATGGGGACATTTGGCATGTGTGACTGGCAGAGAGAACAGAGTCAGTCGAAACTGAGCTGCACTGGACTGGCGGCCGAGTGTCAGATGGACATGTGACCAGGCCGAAGCCTCCACTTGTACCGTCTCACCAGCGCACCAGCACCGCCTCCAGTCTTTCAGCCACACCCTCTCCTTGGCTGGGGGAGGCTGGGCGTCAGTGGGAGGCTGGGCGTCAGAGGGAGGCTAAGCTCCCACGGTAGAGTCGGTGAAGAAAGCCTCAATCTCGAGGAGCTGCTGCTCGAAGGCTGGGAGGTCCGAGACGCCCCCGAGGTTCGCGTCGAGGAGGAGCTGCTCGTTGGGGACGGCAGGATCGGCAAGGGCTGGGAGGTCCGAGACGCCCCCGAGGTTCGCGTCGAGGAGCTCCTCGATCGCGAGGGATTCCTTGGCGGGGGGAGGCTGGGCGTCGAGGAGAGGCTGGCCGCCGACGGGAGGTTGGGTGTCGACGGGAGGCTGGGCGGCGAGGGGAGGCGGGGCGGGGAGGAAAGCCCCAAGGTCGAAGGGGAGAAGCTCGGCGGAGACGGCAGTATTGGTGAGCTGGAAAGGATCGATGGGGCCAGAGAAGACGTTGCTCGAAGACGCGGTGCTCTGGTGGAGCTGCATCCCCATGGCCTCCAGATTCGTGTACCACGGCTCGAAGGTGATGGGGCGCTTTGCCGCGGGCTCCTGCAGCTCCGCCTCGGTGGCCTTGCGCTTGCCACGCTTCACGGCGGACTCCACGTAGGGTGTGTGGGGCTGGCCCGCGAGGTCGGCCTGGGGGTGCGGCACGTGCACGCTGGGGCCCGGGATCACCTGCGGCACCTGGGCGAACGGCACCAGGCCCCACGGGAGGGAGGCGAACTGCGAGTCCGGATGGGGGTACTGCGGGTAGGGGAGGCCCTGCATCAGCAGCTGGTTGTTTCCGACCAGCGACGGCTGCCAGTCCGGATGGGGGTGCTGCAGGAAGGGTTGGCCTGGAGTCTGCAGCTGGTTGTTTCCCAGCGACGGCTGCCAGTCCGGATGCGCGTACGGCAGGAGGGGTTGGCATTGAATCTGAAGCTGGTTGTTGGCGACCAGCGACGGGTCGGGGATCGTCTCCCATGAAGCAGTGGAGGGCCCCGCCGTGTGGCTTGAGTTTGGCGGGAATTGCTGGGTTTGGCTTGAGGTGAAGGTGAAGGTGGAGGTGGACGGTGCCACGCCATGCTGCTGAATGCCATAGCCCTTCACCATTGCCCAGCTGGCACCCTCGAGCTGGGCCCACTGCAGGAGCAATTCAACTTTCTGTGACGTCAGCGCACACTCTGATTGGTATGGCTCACCTGTTCCTTGTCCCGGTTGCTGCGCGGCAGCCCCCGCTCCTTCATGAACTTGTCCAGCTGAACAACAGTCTGCTTCCGGAGGAAGGCGCGGTTGGTGAGATCAGGCCACCATGTCTTCTTGTCTCCCTCCCACTTGTCGGGGACGTTCTCAAAGTCCTCCGGCGTGGTCGGATGCAGGGCACGGGGCGCCGCCGCCAGGAGGTGGTGGCGGTTGAGCGTCTCCGTGACAACGCAGGGGATGTCTTCTGGGGCAGGAGGGGCACGGAACTGGGGCTGGGGCTGCGCGGGAAGCGAGCTGGGGCCGGCGGCGGGAGTGTAGTGGGTGGCGAACATGGTAGATCAGAGGTTGTGGAGGATGAACAGGAGTTTAACGATAGATGAACAAGAGGGGATGGAGTTGTGATGAGATAGTTGTGATGATACAACACCGCACGGATACATCTAGGGCCATGGTCCGCCACTCTGCCACACCGCCGCAGGAGTTTCCATCACTGACGTCGAGTCGATGAGTCCAGTCATCACAGTAGCCCATGGGGCCTCTCAGAATTTCAGCAATACAGTCGCGTTGGACTAGTGCGTCTCATTGTTTGGTTCCACGCTACTGCATCCCGACACGTACGTTGGGTTGGGTGGCAAATCGTCATTGCACTGTCCGTCCCCCTCTCCTATTGGCTGAAATACAAATCACCCCAGGTTCTATTGGAACCAAATAATGTTCGATTACGCTCATTAGACGAGTCACCACGGTGATAGTTTTCAAGTATCTGGAGCTCTCACAGACGCCATGAGGCAACTGCACAACTCTGCATACTCCAATATGGTGATTCCCATCAGTGTACAGCCCAAAGGTATGCGAACCTCACAGCAGAATCACGGATGCCTCGCTCCCGCCGTCCCACTCGGAGCCTGAGTCCGAGTCGTCGCTAACCATGACCCTCGGTCTGCGAGGCGCGGGTTCCCGCCGTCTGGTCAGCTCGGCCCGAGCGGCGTCCACAGCAGCCCGCTTCTCCAGGTATGTCTCGTACACCTCGACGCGGCGGTTGTCGCGGCTACCCATGCCCACTGCGGCCCGCATCTCCGTGAGCATCTTGACCAGCGGGGCGTATCCCTGTCGTCAGCCCCATCGTAACCCATCTCACCTTGTTCTCCGCCCCGCGCTCAGCAAGCGCCGCATCCACCTGTGGAAGCCGCTCAAGGAACGCCTCATACACGTCTGTGCGCCTCTCTTCGCGAGGCTTCCCAGAGGATATCGCACCAGACATCTCGTCGAGCATGCCAAAGAGGGGCTCGAAGACCTCCAGTCAGCTAGCCTTGTGGCTGTGCTCACCTTGGCCATTCGCTGCTTCTCTTGGTGCTCGACACCCACACGGTTAGGTGCCGGAGCTTGGCGCTCAACTCGCCCTTGGGTGACGTCTGGAGGAGGGGCGTGGCGAGGACGAGGACGTGGTGGAACAGGCAGCGAGCGTCGGGGTTGCGCCTGTCGTTCGGGTACAACCCTGGCGGCGCCCTTACGCGGGCGCAGCTTTGCTGGCTCAGCGCGTGTGCTGGGACAGCACTTCTTGCGCCGCACGCATTCGAGACATCTGGGCTCAGTTCGCGTATTGCAACTAGTCGTACCCCGTTGCGAGAGCATTCAGGAGCCTGGCCGGCACCTCGTCTCTGGCTGGAACGTCTCCGGCCCGAGCGCGACGCAGACGTGAGCCTGCAGCATCAAGCTCGGACGTGTGGCCTGGACGTGTCTGCACGATGAAGATACACGGCCGGTCCGTGCAGAAGCTACATTCCACTGGCGTCAGAGAACACCCGCGACGGACGCACGGCCGTTGATGGCGACGGCGAAGCAGCTGTCGCGCGCGTAGTTGTAGGCGCGCGGGAAGCGTTGAAGAGCTTGCCGTGATGCCGGGGCCTGTGCTTGGACGCAGGAGAGGAATTCGGCCAGCGAACCCTGTCTTAGCATGGACAGGCAGACGACGCACCGAGATGTCTGGGTCGTCCTTGTGTTTTAGTCGGACAGCAGCCCGTAGGTCGTCTGTACCAAACTTGCGGATACCTAGGGCGGGAGCCTTGCCTGCAGGCGCTGTTGGACCCCAGGACATGGTGGGTTTGAGCGACGAGTGAGACAGAGATCAGAGAGTGAGACGGGAAGAGATGATGGACGAAGTGGAGGTTGATCAAGATCACCCCACCACGTGATCCCCTCGACGTCACCCACTGGATGGATGGTGGGTGACAGGCTAATGAAACCAAACAAGCTTCTAATGACCTCATTACAAACTGCAAACAGAGTGACTGCAGCTCTGCGTGCTTGCTCTACATCTCGCCGCCCCCTCAGTGCCCAGTGCATCAGGACCCATAGAACCAGATGTTATATGCATAGAGCACGCCCTCCTACATCGTGCTGGGGGTCGTCGCCGACGACTTCTCTGCCGACGGTCAGCTGACCTGGCCGAAGCCTCCGCTCTGTGCCTTCTCACCAGCGCAGCAGCAGTCTTTCAACAACACCCTCTTCACCATGGATGCCTTCACCTATGGCCTCGAGCCCATCCTCTTTGGCAAAACAACGCCACTCGACGCCACGGCATACCCCCACATCGTCGGTACGATCATCTCCTTCGTCCTTCCGTGCCTCACTGTGTCCGATCTCCTCCCCTTCCGCACTCTTTCGCGCGCAACCTGCGCGGCCGTCGACGCGCACCTCGCCTTTAAGCTCATCCTCGAGTATCCTCGCGACATGACAGTGTCCCCCGAGAAGAGGCGCATCGACAAGATGCCCGACGAACTGGGCATCCAGCACCTCCCGCTCTTCATCTACCTCCCCTACGACTCCTCCCCCCTCTACGGCCCGACGCGCAAGCTTGGCCACGGCCCTGTCCGCCTCCCATGCTACATGCCTTTCTGGGACCGCCCCGGGCGCGAATTCTGGGCCCCACGCACCGCAACGCCTGCCCATGAGCGCGTGTACGCGGCGCTGGCGCATACGCGGATCGTGGACTGCGTAAACCGCACCGTTCCGCCTTGGGCCGAGCCTCTCCGTCCTCTCTTGCCCCGCCTCCGCGCCCTCCTACGGAATCCGGGCATGTCGGCACCCCTCTACATTTCGCAGAACTGGACCAACAGGCCACTCCTCGCTCCTCTTCCGAATACGAAGCACATCATGCACATACGGGGAATCCTGTTGCCCATGCCACGATGGCCCGATAGCGTGGATATCGTGATCTTCTTCGGTGACACCGCGGGACGCGCCTTCTCCAATCCAGGGCCCCCAGGCGTACTCTCCTCCCTCGAGCCTGGGCGGCGGTACGCACTCATCGACGCCCACGTCGCACCTCACTCTTTCGCTCTGCCGGCTCTCCCACGCGACGAGCTGGAGGCGGCGCTAATGAAGGCTCTGCCGCATCTCGACATGAGGTTCTTCAGCCAGGAGGAGTACGCGGCTGAGGTCGGGGAGGAGTGGGAGTGGGAATCAATTGGGATACATGCTCAGTGCTGGCGCCACGAAGTGACTTGGCTCGATGGGAGGTGGGTGACAAGGAGAGGCTACGTAGATCAGACTTAGATGCGAGCCGCTCGAGGTGCCAAGGAAGTTGGGCTATCCAACTGCCTTTTGCCAGTCACGGGGCTGAATCGCGAAGAGCAGAGCCCATACCTTCATCCGTATCTAACCAGTCGTGCAAAGGGCTCACCAAGCCTACAGGATCGGCTCGCCGTTCGCGTCGAAGTCCACGGGCTTGCCGCTCCGGAACGCGGCGGTGAGGCCCTTTGCGATCTGCGCGGCGGCGAGCGCGTCGTACGGCGTGGTCGGCACGGCTGGTGTCAGCTCCGCCGTCCGTCGACTCACGCTTGTCGTCGAGGCACACGTCCACGAACGCCTGCACCTCGCGCACGAACGCGTCGGCAAACCGGGCAAGGTACGTGGGCTTACCCTCGACGCGCCGGCTCCCGTCCGCAATCTGGAGCGCGCTCTGCGCCGGCGTCCCGACCGTCACCTTCTGCCCCATGCCGTACGCCTCGACGAGCGAGTCGTACCCGCCCATCCCTGTGCGCGACAGGTGGAGGGTACACGTCGTGCCGTTAGTGTACTCGATGATGCCGAAGGCATTGTCGCAGTCGCCCTGCGCCTCGAGCTCGGGGTGGGCCGTGATCAGGCCGGAAGCGAGGACGCGCTTCACCTCCGCCCGCCCGACCTGGTCGGTGGAGAGCAGCCACCGGCTCATGTCGATGTCGTGGATCCCGCAGTCCATGAAGATGCCGCCCGAGGCCTTGGAGTAGGCCACGAAGACGCCCGATGGGTCGTACGCGTCCTGCGTGCTCGACTTGAGCGCGTAGACGCGCCCGGCGCGGTCCGCGTGCATGTGCCCTGCGAGCTCCTGGAACGCCCTGTCGACTGGTGTCAGCGTGTGGCTGCGTCGATGGGCTAGGGAGGCACAGGGCCAACTCACACCGGCGCACAAACCCGATCATGACCTTGACTCCGCGAGCGGCGGCCGCCTCCGCAGCGGTAACGACCGGCTTCGAGTCCTCGACGTCGATGCTGATCGGCTTCTCGAGCAGGACGTGCCACCCCTTCTCGAGCGCCGCGATGGTCAGGGGCGCGTGCGTGCTCGTGATGGTCGATATGACCACGGCGTCGAGCGACTCGGCGGGGAGCGCGAACACGTCGTCCGGGGAGGGGTAGTACGCGGCGCCCGGGAGGGTCGCGGCAGTCCACTTGGCGACGGCCGGCGCGGGGTCGGCAACAGCCACAATCTGCGCGCGGGGAGTCTGGTGCAGGACCTAGCGTCAGCTACTCCGAGTTGTGAGACGAGCTCACGTTCAGCGCGTGCTGCTGCCCCATGCGGCCGCAGCCGAGCATGGCGATGCGGAGCTTGCGGTCGGTGGAGATGGTCATGGTGGGCGTGTCGAGGGCGTGCCATGCCATGGTGGGCGGTGTGGAGTTATATAGATGGGAGCATGATGATTGCGGGGTTGATGGACAAGTGCTCGGTCGGTGGGTTGATTGATGTCGCAGAAAGAGACGGACATGTCCGGCTCCGGTTCACGTCCGATCGGTCATCCCTCAATCCACGCGACTGACTGGTCGATTGCGGTACTGTGGCGCACGTCGCCACCCATCCACGCGACCTTGACAATGACTTCCCAGCCTGTTAGCTGTTAGCCTGTGAAAGGCTCTAGTGCCATGTCTCACAAGACTGCAGCGCTAAACAACGCCGCAATCTGAATGGGTGTCTTGTAATCAATTGATCCGAGGAATCCCCGCCCAGTGCTTCATATTTTGATGTCTGCGTCCTCACTCTGCTGCGTTCATCTATACATCATGCCCGACCCATCCACCTCGCACACTCCCATTACCACAGCCCCCCTTCCCAGGAGCCAGCGTCGTCCCTTTTGTCGCCGCCGCTTTGAGCAGCATGTGAGGGCCCACAGACGCCGTTTGATGGAGAAACTGGTCGCCCTGGTCACGGTGCGTTTGCCTTCTCCGTCTATCTGATACCAGCGCCTCCGCGGTTTAGAACCACTGCTCCGCAATATGAGACGCGCCATTTGGGATCCCTCCCCAGAAATGGCTCTGCACTCTGCGTGGACCAAGGGGGCTCACCTTGTCGAGGCCTTTCACCCGTTTTCTCAGTATCCCCATCCTTTCCATGAAGTAGAGCCCCGTAAGGTGCGTTGGCTAACAGAAGAACTTAAAGGACCTAGACGAGGCTCTGTGGGAATTACTTCGTGCAGCTTCCACTCGTGCTCCCCCCGAGCGACTCCGTGCCCTCCTTCTCCATCAGTATAAGAGGCACAGAGGCTTCCTGGATGAGCAGCTCCGGTACATCAACAGCTTGGCTGGCAATGGGTGCCCAAGGAACCGGGCAAAGGTGTTGTGGGCTGTGATGCAGGAACACAATCGACAAGAAGATTCAAGTAGTGAAGACGAAGGGTGATGTATGATAGTGAAGTGGTAGTACTGGAGCGCTTTTAAAACCGTCCATTCGCAACACCCATGCTATTCTACGTGTCGAGCCCGCTACAAAGCCCACAAGGCTTCCCAATGCACATCTAGTGAACGTTTTGGTCTGTTGTCAGCGTCGCCATGTCAGTGCAGGCTGGAACTCACGTCGTATCTCATAACCCTTGTCGGGCGTCGGCCTCACGCGGCCCACTTGCCGTACCGCTTCTCGTAGACCCGCTCGGCGACATACAGCACCGCCTCGGCCCACTGGTCGTGCACCCCATACACCCCCGGCGTCCCGTCCACGGCGGCAAAGTACTCCTGGCCGCCGATGACGACCCACGCGCGGGCATAGAGGAACGCCTCGTCCGACGGCGAGCGGAGGGCGGTGCGCACGTCGGGCCGCTCGAGCGTGGTGAGCGCGGCCTGGAGGTGCGCGTCCCACTCGCGCAGCTGCTCGGGCGTGTAGGCGCGCATGTTGCGCGCGAGGGCCTTGAGCATCTCGGGGAGGAGGACGTTGACGGCCGTCACGGCCACGCGGCGGAGGTAGGCATTTTTCGCGGTCAGGCCCGAGACGGCGCGCGTGCCGCCGCGGACCTGGGCCCACGCCGAGGTGAAGGTCGCCCAGAAGTCGTCGGTGGAGATGTGGGACATGGTGTGTGGGAAGGGGGAGGTGGAGGTGGTCGCGGTGGAGGTTGGGTGGAGGTTGTCCAGGTGCAGGCGACGAGTGTGGGGAGAGGGGGCGCGCAGAGGTCGTCAGGTGGTTGGCTTGGAGTGCGCTGGGGACGTGTGGAGACGTGGAAAGGAGATGAGACGGACGCAATGAGAGAAAGATGGAGAGATTAAAGTAGTGGACGAGTGTTGGGTGGCGACTTTGAGGTTGCCCGTGCGGATTGCTGTGCGGTGAGAAGCAGCGGACCCAAATTTCCGCAGCGCTCAGCCCGCACAGCCCCAGAAGCAGCGAACACGACCGTCAGTGTATCGAGCTCGCCCTCTTTTCCAGTGCATGCATACACCGCATAACACTGTCTTAGCGCTTGCCGACGCGTGTAAGGTGGGCGTGGACGTGTTTGGTTCGGGGAGGCGAGCCGGCGCATTCCGATGACATCACCCCTGGCTACAAAGTGCTCTTGACAAACGCGACCACCGCATCCCCCGTCTCCTTCTGCCGCTCAGCATGCACCCAGTGCCCCGAGTCCAGCGTTTCCAGCTCCAGGCGCGGGAAGAACTTGCGCGCGTCGGGCAGGTACTTGTCCAGCACGTAGTCGCTCCTGCTCCCGCGCAGGAAGAATGTCGGGCCCTCCCACGTCGAGTCCGGCTTGCCGTCGCGCACGAGGTACGGGAACGTCCCCAGCCCCCTCGTGGCTGACGCGAGCGTGTCGATCGCGACACGGAAGCACACGTGCCCGTTCTCCATCACCGCGTTGGTGAGGAGGAACTGGCGCGTGCTCTCCTCGGCCTCGTAGGGGACGAGCATCTTGTCCGCCTCCTTTCTGGAGCTGACGCGCGCCGCCTCGATCTCCCGCATGCCCTTGAGGTAGCCGTCGTATCTGCGTCAGCTGTGGTATGCTGTGTAGCTCACTGTGGCTCGATGGGCTCGTTCGTGGGGGCAATGTCAACGCTGATGAGCGACTTGAGCGGCTTGTTCAGCTTCTCGTTCAGCGCGAGCGACATGACCGTCTTGCCGCCCCTGGCGTCAGCTACCATAATATACAACGTAGCAGACCCACATGCTATGCCCGAGCAGGTGCACATCCTCGAGGCCCTGTTCGCGCAGGAAGTGGCCCACGTCGATGGCCATGGCGGGGTACGTGTGCGGCTCGGCGTGCGGCGAGCGCCCGTGGTTGCGGAGGTCCTGGCGTCAGCTCTGACCAGGAAGGCTTCACAGATGACGAGGAAGGCGATGCTCACCAGCGTGTACACAGGCATGCTCAGCTCCTTTGCGAAGCGGCGCGCGAGGCCGCGCCAGTTGGCTTTGGAGCCCCTGGTGTCAGCTCAGCTCCAGACCCTCGAGCTGGACAAGGCGGCACGGTGGACGAGGAGAGACGCCAGAGCGCTACTCACAGCAGACCATGGCAGATGACCATACACCCCTTCCCGCGCGTCTCGGGCTCCTGGACGTCAAAGCTGAGCTCGACGGGCTTGACGTCCCACACCGAGGTCGAGGAGAGGCGTGTCCCGGCGCGCAAGCTGGCGCCAGCGACGAGGGCGGGGGAGGGGAGGAGAGATGGCCGCAGTCGTTGCAGGAGCATGATGTCTGGAAATCGGAAGAGAGAGATGAACGGAGGAGAGATGGATGGAGGAGAGTTGGAGAGGGGAGCTTCTCGGTGACTAACTGGGGCGGAGGTGGAGGTCGGCACGGCAATCCGACATCGGCGATCAGCGCCGATCATTGTGGCGGCCGAATGCGGCGCCACGGATACGAAACGGTGCACCCAGGCCGAAGCGGCCGCCCGAGGCTCTCGTGTGTCTGCAAGCAGCCTTGGGTGCCTTATGGGCCACCGAGAAAGCCAGCTTGCCGACCAATATCAGCCAGGGCGTGGGGTGGAGGATGTTGAAAGCCCCGACCGGGTAAAAACTCCTCCCATCGCCCCCTCTTCTTCCAACTCACAAGCCTCTCACACGTCTGGCACGAGCTCCACTCTCACGCGTATCTCACAAGCCTCTCAAAGTCGGTTCGCAAGCCGCCCCCGGCCCCCAGTATATCCTAGCGAATGCATGTGGTCCCAACGGCTACTTTTACTACAACAGCTCGCCCCGGCGTCCTATGCCGGCGCCTCTGCTTCTGCGCGCACGCAACGCGTTTACAGGCGAGCGCGGCCGCCAGAGGTCAGGTCCGCAGCCCCGGTCTGGATGCAGCGCGCGGCGGTAGAGACCATCTCGTCGACAATCTCCTTCGCCGGCTTGATCTCGTTGATGACGGCCGAGTTTTCCCCCATCAGCCACTTCATGCCCTTCGCGCCGGTCTCGGGGTGCTTCTCCATGTGGTCCTCGTGGGGGATGATGCCCTGCTCGCAAAGGAGCTTGATCTCCTCCTGGCGGTTCTCCTCCCAGTCCTTGACGTAGTCGGTGTAGCGGACGCGCATGGGGCGGCCCGAGTAGATGAGGGTGCGGCGGGCGTCACCGAAGCCGGCCGAGACGACGAGCTCCTTGTGCTTCTTGGGGGCGCCGGCCTCGGTGGACGCGACGAAGCGGGTGCCGACCCAGACGGCGTCGGCGCCGTACATGAGCGAGGCAGCGAGGCCACGGCCGTCGGTGATACCGCCGGCGGCAACGACCGAGATGGGCTTGCCGGTGAGAGGCGAGACCTTGCCCTTGCAGGCGTCGACGCAGGCGGGGATGAGGATCGAGGTGGGGACGTCGCCGGTGTGGCCACCGCCCTCACCGCCCTGGGCGCAGATGATGTCGACACCGACGGCAAGCGCCTTGGGGACGTGCTTGGGGTGGCCGACCATCTGGGGTTAGCGAGCTCCGGGAGTGTCGGGGGAAGCGAGGCGACTGTGTGGATGGGATCTCCCGTTCACACAGCGCCACTCCCTTGGCACGCCAGCACTCACGTTCATGACAACAATGCCGTGCTTGTGCAGGCGGTCGACGACCTCCTTGGGGGGCACACCGACGGCCGAGACGAAGAGCTTGGTGCCCTCCTCGATGATGACGGAGATGAGCTCGTCAAGCTGGCCACCAGTGTAGTCCTTGTTGGTCTTGCGGGCGCTGCCGCCGATCTGGGGGAGGAGGAGGTCGATGCCGAACGGCGCGTCGGGGCGGTCAAGGTGCTTCTTGATGTCGTGGATCTGGCGACGGAGGTACTTGGGGGTCGCGCGCACACCGCCGATGACACCGAGGCCGCCGGCGTTGGTGACCGCCGCGGCGAGCTTGGGGCCCGCAGCGACGTTCATGCCCGCGAGGATGACGGGGTGCTGGATGCCGACTGGGCGTTAGCGCGCTGCGGGGCCGGTGGAGCGAGGTCGGGCGTCTGAAGCGACGGGCTCGCCGTGCTCGTACTCACAGAGCTCGGTGATGGGGGTGTTAAGCTTGGCCATGATGTCTAGTGTCTAGTGAGTGTGAGGGATTGCTCGCTTCCTGACGTGAGTTGCAGCAGATATATTCCTCGTGACCACGCCGTGCAAGCCATAAAGTGCCGGTAAGTGGGCGGGATTCGGCAAGCGAGGTCCCACTACCGGTGGCGGACAAGGCCGGCTGCCCACCCCAACCAAGTGTCCAGTTCTCCATTCCGCCCCACGTCGCCCCACGCCCATCCACGCATGCACCGGAATCCGGCCAGGAATCTCGGCGAGCCTATCCAGCTCTGCGCCCCAGTCACCCCCAGCAGGCCCCACCTAGCTCCGGCCCTGCGCCTTGGCAGGCCTGCAGAACAATCCACATGCCGACAAACGCCAGGCAGACAAGCGCTTTCAGGTACCGCCGGAGTAGTCCCGCCCGGTAGAGCTGAAGCTTTAGCCGCAATCTCCGCTAGATTCGCGCACCCCGCGGAGGCGCGTGCACAATGCCTGCTCACGTCAGGCGTGCGTCAAGGCTCGTATTGTCAGGACGGCGCGTGGTTGAGCACATGTCAGGACATCAGGACCAGCTGTCAGGCCTTCCAAGCGAGCATGCATGCGGATCTCCCCGGGGCCGGTGCGGGTTGCGCACGATATCCGGGCGTCGTGCAATGATCGCTGGCGTTGGCGCACAGCGATAGGCAGGTTGGGAGCAGGTCAGCTGGTAGTAGGGCCGATAACAGGTGACGTTGACGGAAGATGAAAGAAGATGAGAGTCAAGTCTAACATCGTATTAACAACGGTCTACGGTCTACGTGGATGATCTACGCCTTCTGTGATCTGCGGACGCTCCTCTGATCTACTTCTCTTCTAACGCTTCGGGCTGATCTAAGCAGTGACCTGCTGCTCGGCGGGAGCCTTCGCCTCGCCGTTCGTCTCGCCGTTGGACGCGCCGTTCTGCTCCTCGATCTTGAACGGCGTCCCCTCCCACGTCTCACGCACGACCTCCCAGTACCGCTCTGGCTCGGTACGCGCGTGCGCGACGTGCGCTGTCCCCACGAACTCCTCGGTGCGCACGTCGAAGCCCTTGCTCTTCGCGTCGGCAGCATGCGCCTCGACATCGGTGTAGGGGATGAGCGCGTCCTCGCGCGAGTAGATGTACGTCCTGCGCGCCTCGATGGCCGCGAGCGCCTTAGTGTTGTGGCTCGCGGCGAGCAGCGCGAGCGGCCCGACGAGCTTGGACGACCCCGCCTCGGCGCGGCGCTTGAAGTCGAGCCTGGCGCGCACGTACGTGAGCAGCCAGAACCAGGCGACAAAGCCGTGCAGGAGGGGTCTGAGGAGCCACGCCCACTTTCTGGGCGCGACGAGCGAGAAGGCACTGTACGTCCCCTTGTAGCTGAACTGGCCCGGCGTAGAGTCCAGCACGAGGGTGTAGGGCGGGAGGGAGGCGTGGTCCTTTGCGAGGGACTGGCGGAGACGGGCGAGCGACGCGGAGCCCCCGTTCGACCAGAGGTGGATCACGAGCTCGGGGCGCCCGGGCTTGCCCGCGACAGCAGCGGCAGCGGCCTCGGGCGACGGCGTGGCGCTCCCGCTGGCGGGGCCGCCCGCGATCTCGGGGAAGAGGGAGCGGACGACGCTGGCCGCCGCGTCCATGTTGGGCTTCTTCCAGGGGACGAGCCAGTCGGCGGCCTCGGATCTGAGGACGAGGATCGGCGAGGAGGGGAAGAGGCGGCGGTATGGCTCGATGTACTTGTCCATGTGGGGGGGCTGGGCGCCCATCCAAGTAGCGAGGACGACGAGGCGCGGCACTGGTACCGCTGGCGCAGAGAGGGCGGGCACGGCGGCGGGCGCAGGCGGGGGGATCGTCGCGGGCGATGGGCCGCTGGCCGCGCCCGAGGCGGGAGCCGGCGTCGGGCGCGGCAGGTAGTACACGCTCGGGGAGAGGCGCGTAAAGTAAGAGAGGGTGGGGGTGTTGGGTGGCATGGTAATGAACGTGGGTGGGGGTGGGCAGGGAGTGTGGGAGCGCAGTGGTGGCGCTTATAGGTTTAGTGTGTCGCTTCCGTGGTCGGTCGTCGGTGATCGGTGATCGGTGGTCGGCTGCCGAGGCAGGCGTTGATATACGAGATATGAACTGTGGTGGAGAGAGTGAGCGATTGCGTGTTGATGGCGGCCGAGATGGTCAAAGTCGCGAGCACGGTCTGCGCCCGTCACATTAGCCGGCATAACCGGGCCCCGACGGGGCTAGATCGGCAACCTCCCGCACCATCCCGCTCTTTCTCATCTCGCTCCCTCTCACCTCTCTTTGGGGACATCTCCAGTCCAAGCAAACCGTGCATGGATGCGATACGATGCAGTTCTACAATGATGCCAATGCGTCTAGGAGTAGGATGTGGAAGCAGGGAAAAGAAAACAGAATGGAGCGTAGACAAGCCACAGAGTAGACAAGCCAAAGCGTTTTGAGAAGCCACTAGTGGACACGACTGAGGACCTGCATCGCCACGAGGTCGGCGTACGCGCCGCCCTTGGCGATGAGCTGGTCGTGCGTCCCGCGCTCGACCACGGCGCCGTCCTGGATAAACAGGATGAGGTCAGCGTTCTGGATGGTGCTGAGGCGGTGCGCGATCGCGACGGTGGTGCGCCCGCGCGCGGCGTTGTCGAGCGCGGCCTGGACGACACGCTCGGACGTGCTGTCTAGCGCGGCGGTCGCCTCGTCGAGCAGCAGGACCTTGGGGTCCCGAACGAGCGCGCGCGCGATCGCGATGCGCTGCTTCTGCCCACCAGAGAGCTGGGAGCCCTTGCCGCCGACGGGCGTGTCGAACCCGTCCGGCAAGCTCATGATGAAGTCGTAGATGTTGGCGTCCTTGCACGCCTTGATGATCTGCTCCTCCGTCACGGACGAGGGGTCGGCCGCACCGAGCGCGATGTTGAAGCGCACATTGCCGTCGTAGAGCGTCGGCTCCTGGGAGACGAGGGCGATGTGGCTGCGCATGTTGCGGACATTCAGCGTGCGGAGGTCGTGCCCGTCGAGCGTGACTCTGCCGGCCTGCGGGTCGTAGAAGCGCTCGATGAGCTGAATCGTCGTACTCTTGCCGCAGCCCGATGGGCCGACCAACGCGACGTACTTGCCAGCCGGAATCTCGAGGGACAGCTTGCGAAGCACGCGCACGCCCGGGCGGCTGGGGTAGCGGAAGTGGACGCCGTGGAACGCGACAGTGCCCTGCACGGTGGCGGGGTCGAGGACGATGCCCTCGTTCGAGTCGGCGTCGACCTCGGGCACATTGTCGAGAATGCGGAAGACGCTGCGGGCAGCCGAGTTGGCCTTGCTTGCGTCGGGCACGAAGGAGAAGATGTCGCCCGCCTCGAGCGCCGCGAACACGACCGCGTTGAGCGAGATGAAGAACATCTCGGTGTCGTACTTGCCATCAATGATCCACAGCGCACCGATGTAGAAGACGAGCGCGACGACGAGGAACGTGATGCCCTGGCTGGCTGCGAAGAGCGCCTGGGAGCCGTATGCCGTGCGGATGCTGATCGCCATGGGCTCCTGGAGCGAGCGGGCGTAGATTGCCTCAACGTCGTCCTCGCGGGTGAGCGAAGCGACGGTGCGTACACTGGCGGCCGCCTCGGACGCGAGCTGCGCGCTGCCGGCGTGCCACTTCTTCGTCTTCTCCTCCTTGAGCACGACGACGCGCAGGCGGATGTATCCCGACCCGATGATGAGGGGCACGCAGGCGATACCGATGAGCGAGAGGAGGGGGCCGTAGCAAAGACCGATAATCACACCACCGACGAGTGTCACCACCGCCTGGAGGATACTGCCGAGGGTGACGCCAAAGAGGCCCTGGATCTTCTGCGGGCGGTCCGAGATGTCGCTCGTCACCGTGCCGGTGGCGTGCTCCTCCTCGTCGAACCACTCGACGTCGTGCCGCGTGACAGCAGTGAAGAGGCGGGTGCGCAGCGTGCTCGCCAGCTCCCACCCGGTGCGCGAGAACGACCAGTAGTTGAAGAACATGGCGATGCCGGCCAGAACGGCGGTGATGAAGAACCAGAGACCCATGCGGTCGAGCGCGGGGCGGATCGACTCGCGCGGGAGCTCAAAGGTCGAGATCGTCTTGCCGAACAGGATCGAGATACAGGGGTAGACCATGCCGGCGGCGGTGGCACCGATGACGCCGGGGATGTACAGCTTCCAGTGCTTGCGGTTGACTTTGAGGAGGCGCCAGAACAGCGGGAAGAAGCCCGCCTTGTCGTACGGCGCCGAGTACGCCGCCACGTCCATGCGGCGCTGCTCCAGCGCGAGAGATGCGAGGGAACGGTTGCCGTGCGTGTGCTGGCGGTACAGCTCGGGCGAGATGTGGCGCTGGAGGGGGTTGGCGCCTTCGTCCTCGCTCTCCGACTCGGACTCGTCGGCCGCCTTCTCGGCCGCCTTCTGCTGCAGCTGCTGGTTCTGCACGAGCGTGAAGTATGCGCCGTCCTTGTCCTCGAGCAGGCTGTTGTGCGTGCCCTGCTCGACGATCTCGCCGGCGCCCATGACGATAATCCGGTCCGCGTCCTTGACGGTTGCGAGACGGTGGGCAATCACAATGGTCGTACGGCCCACACTGGCCTTCTCGAGCGCGTCCTGCACCACACGCTCGGACTGGCCATCGAGAGCGCTCGTCGCCTCGTCCAGAAGCAGGATGCGGGGGTCCGACACGATCGCGCGCGCGATCGCCACACGTTGCTTCTGACCGCCCGAGAGGAGCATTCCACGCTCGCCAACGTGCGTGTCGTAGCCCTGCGGAAGCTTGGAGATGAACCCGTCCGCGTTGGCCGCCTCACACGCCTTCTTGACGAGCTCGAGGCGCTCGGCGTCCGGCGCATTCTCCCACTTGCTGCCGATCAGGCCGTGCTCAACGTTCCCGCGGACGCTGGTGGCGAACAGGACCGGCTCCTGCGCGACGTAGCCCATCTGCTGACGCAGCCACTTGAGGTTGAGGTCACGGATGTCGACACCGTCGAGTGTGATTCTGCCCGCGATCGGGTCGTAGAAGCGCTCCAGCAGCTGGATGACCGTACTCTTGCCGCTGCCGCTCGCGCCAACGAGCGCACAGGTGTCGCCCGAGCCGAAGGTGGTCGACAGGCCCTTGAGCACCGGAACATTCGGGCGCGACGGGTAGTGGAAGACGACGTTCTCGAATGCAATGTTGCCGTCGACCTTCTCGGGCCGCAGGCCGCCCGGGTTCGCCGAGTTGATGCTCGGGTCGCGGTCGATGGTTTCGAAAAGCTTGGTGGCCGCCGCGCGGCCCTTGCTGATGCTCTGCAGCTCGGGCGCGATCATGGCGATTGAGAACGCGCCGATGAGGATCGCGAGGACGACGTTCATGACCTCACCGCTGGTGGCGTGGCCCTGCTCGACCATGCGGCCACCGAACGCGAACGCGAGGGCGTACGCACCGTAGACGGCGAAGACTGACGTTAGCTTCATCTCACAGGGGCTCAAGCAAACTCACACATCAGGCCGAGGCCGGCAGACTGCGGCGCCGCGCCATTGACACCAGCGTCGCGGCTCGCACCGATCGCGTCGTTGAACCGCTTGCCGAGGTATGGCCCGCTGGCGAACGCCTTAACGGTGCGGATGGAGGACACGACCTCCTCCACGACACTGCCAGCCTTGGCGATGTACGCCAGGCACTTGGTCTGGGCCTTGGTCTCGTAGTATCCCACTGACGGTCAGCACACGCATGTGGGGAGACGCACTAATACCGCCCGAGATCATGATCACGGGGAAAGTGGCGGTGAGGACGCCGGCGATGCGGGCATTCCTCGCGTACGCGACGATGAAACCGGTAATGAACGTGGCCGAGTGCTGCACAGTGATGCCCATCTTCTCGGAGATTGCGGTTTGCACGAGGTGGCAGTCGGTCTGGATGCGGCTGGCAATTTCGCCGGCGCCCATGTCGTCAAACCAAGCGATCTGTCTGTCAGCGACAACCTCGGTTGACTGGGGTTGAGTCCGGTTGACTCACCTCTTGGCGCAGCACCGCACGGAGGTATGCCTCACGGAGGCGCTTGCTCTGCGCCTCGCTCGTGTAGTTCCAGATGAGCATGTACGTGTACGTCAGGATAAACATGCCGATTCCAATCGCCATGAGGTAGAGTGCGCAGTTCCCGACCTCCTTCTTAAGGTTGCTCTTGGCGACCTCGAGGGCGGCGGCAGTGGCGGGGTTTAAGCCGCCCTCCATCGCGATCTGGCGCGAGAGGGTGCCAAAGTCGGTGAAGAGGGTGACGAGCTGGCCGAACACAATGGTCATGCACGGCAGTGTAGCGCCGGCGCCCGCAGCGAAGAACAGCCCAATGAACTGGAGGCAGAGCTCCTTGCGCGTCGCAAAGCGGAAGAGCGATGCAATGCTCGCGGGCTTGATGGGCGGCTCCTTGTCCTCCTCCTCCTCGTCCTGTGGCTCCTTCTTGCCCTTGCCAAACCATCCCTTCTTCTCCTTGTCGCTCGCCTCGGACTCGGGCTTGCTCTTCGTCTTCTCGGTGCCCAGGGCGCTGGACGACTCGTTGGAGGCGGCGGTGGCGTCGAGGATGGGGGCGTCGGGGAGGGGGACCTTCTCGTTCGGCTCGGACCCCTTGTCTGGGCCCTTGTCTGGGGAGTGGGTTGGATGTATGTCCATGGTGAGGTGAGTGTCGTTATTGATGGAGCATGCGGGAGGGTTAAGGCATTATAAGCATGTGAGCGGGAGGTGTCGGTTCCGCCGACTTGACTAGTCGGGCAGAGGGTGGTGTTGAAGGGCTGGTGGTCGAGAACGCCAAGACTAAGCCGCACGGACAGGGGCGCACCGGACATACACACTCACTCCGCTGATCCACTCAGGGTAGATGTGCCAGGCACCACATCCTTTGGTGATGCCATGTGGGTCCCTTGCAGGGGATGCCACGCGAAATGGAGATAAAACATGGAGAAGTGGACATCTCTCCGCGTGCCTGACAGGGGTTGGCAGTCTCGGGCGCAGGGATGATCTGTGCCTGTTTGGTGTGGTCCATTCCATCGTCCACTCTCCCATCTCCCAGGTCAATCGTTCCATTCTCTGCCTTCGCGGCAGTGTCCTGAGGCGCGTCTTGGCAAGGGACTGTGATCGGTGCGACGCCGAGGCCTAAAGTTGTATGGACGTTGAACACCGACATGGGAATCGGTGTTGAGTCGAGGACACCCGCATCGATGCCAAGGCCCCATCATGTGGCTGGCTCACATCGCACCACCCAAATGGACGCCGGCCAGCGCGGACGGCTACCTAGTTCAAGACAGAGAGTCCAGGGGGAGTTGTTCGGGAGGCTAGCTGTGCTGGACATGGACATGGTTGTGCGTCGGGACTGACATCGCGTCCGTCTCCGTGTGTCATCGCCCTAACCCCCTGGGCGGACGTGCCCTCCTTGTCTGCCGCTCCCCTGCTGCACAATCTCCCCAGGACGGCCCAGTTGGGCGCGCCGCGCCCCATCGCTCTCGCCAGTCGGCAACATGACGCGTCGACGGAGTGATACTGGTCACATGTCTCCCTGGAGCGCTCAACAAAATCGCCGAGATGATGCTTGGCGGGTGCCCTCGGTTCCGATCGGTCTGACTCAACTCCAACTCGACCCAGCTCATCCACACTCAGACTGCCTGACGTGCACCTCTGCACCTCCTCTAAGCACTTCCGTCCGCCCGTCGTCAACTCGTACCACCCCATAATGCCCTACTGCGCCCAGCAGCTCACTTGGCACCCGTAGCACCCCGCGACAAGGACGGACGATGGAACTGCTTCCGCTAACATAAACACTTCTGCAGTAATACTAACAACTATCCCGCAACCCATACTGCCACTGTCCCACACCCACCGCTGCTTCTTTCGAGGACTAGCCCCAGAGCCAGCGCTCGAAGCGGGCAGAGCGAGTGTTGCCGACGGGCGGGTAGTTGAGCTCGTCGTCGTCGATCTCGCGCTTGCCCGTGGTGAAGTCCATCTCCTCGCCCTTGAGAGGGCGCCAAGTCGCACCGTTGCGGAGGACGTTGTACGTCTTGTGGCCGAGGTAGAGGACGATGAAGAGGGCGAGGACGAGGTACGCGAACATGAAGTCGCGGATGCTCCAGCGTCCCTTCATGAACACCTTGAAGCCGTTGGTGAGGAAGATGATGCCGTACGCGAACACGCAGATCCAGCTGAAGTACTTCTGGCCGCGGCGCTTGTAGGGGAATGTCGAGCGGTCGATGCCCTGCGCGTCGCACCCGGCACGGAAGCGGAGGTAGAGGACGTTCTGGAGCCACAGGTTGAGGATCCACATGCCGCCGAGGATGTTGGTGATCCAGGTGAAGACGGTGATGGCCTTGTCGCTGACGGTCATGAACGAGAGGCACGAGACAATCGTGACGGCAATGATGGCGTTGATGGGCACTGGGATTAGCGCTGAGCTGGGGGTATCCAAAGCCGGCCACACTCACCACCGCGGAAGGAGACCAGGAAGAGGCGCGGGGCGTGGCCGTTGATGGCGGCGGCGTAGAGGTTACGCGAAGCGGTGAAAGTGAGGCAGCATCCAGCCGACCAGGCCGAGGTGAGGATGATAGCGTTGATGATGTGCGGGAGGACTGGGACGCCGAGGCGGTCCGCGCCGATGACAATGGGCGGGGTACCCTTGCCGCCGTTACCCGTGAGGTTGGGGTCGTTGTAGGGAACCTGGCGGTGTGAGCGATGCTCGCTTATCTGGGGGAGAAGTGTGGCACGAAGGCAGGGTGTTAAGGCACACCCCGGGTCCACTGCCAGTTCCGCCAAGCCCGACTCACAAGAGTGCCGATGCAGAACGTGCCACCGATGTAGAAGAAGAGGAGACGGAAGATGACACGGTTGAAGACGTTGGGCAGGACGCGGCGGGGGTAGCGCGCCTCGCCGGCGGTCATGGCGATCATGTCAGGGCCACCGTAGGCGAAGGCAGCCTGGATGAACACGGACCAGAAGCCAAGGAAGCGGCCGGTGTTGCCGGGGACGAGGTACTCGCGCATCACGCCCGGGTCCTTCCAGTAGCGGAAGCCGTAGCGGTCCTTCTGGGGGTTGCCGCCGAGCATGGTGATGAAAGTGAAGAACATGATGATGAAGACGAGGAGGACCTTGAAGGTCGAGAACCAGAACCTGCGGTCAGCTCAGGACGTGGGTATAGACTCACTCGGCCTCGCCGAACCACCGCGAGCCCCACATGTTGATAAAGATGATAGAGACGACGAAGAGGGCGCACCACACGCCCGAGTTGATGTCCTCGTTCCAGAACTTGATGATCGACGCGATAGCGGTCGCCTCGGCGGCGACGGTGATAGCGTTGTTCCAGAAGCAGAGCCAGGCCATCGAGAAGCCGTAGCTGGGGTCGACGAAGCGGGCAGCAAAGACAAGAATCGAGCCGTCAACGGGGAGGTACGAGGTCATCTCGCCCATGGCGTTGAAGGTGGCGAGCACGAGGGCACCGTAGATGGCGTAGCCGAGGACGAGCGAGAGCGGACCCGCGTTCGACAGCGACGTGCCCGTGCCAACCTGGGGTCAGCTCGTGCAGATTCGGCCAACTCACGAAGAGACCGGTGCCGATGGCGCCGCCGATACCGATGAGCTGAATGTGACGCGGCTTCATGGTGCGGATGGTGGCCTTGCCTGTGCCGGTGTGGCCGAGCTCGTACTCGACCGAGCGGACGGGGCGGACCTCCTGGGTGAGGTCGCCGACGCCCTTCTCGTCCTTCTCGTCGTAGAAACTCATGTTAGGTTGGTGGGGGAGGGGGAGAAGGAAGGTTGGGAGAAGGTGAGGTGCGGCGCGTGCCGCTCTTAATAAGTGACAGCAGTCGCGTGAGTGGGCTAGAGAAGCTAGCGCTGGTTGCGCTAGGCAACTCACCCACGCCCCTCCCCCACTAGAGGAGGGGGCGCGCTATCGACGAACGGCGCTCGCGATCGTCTACTACAGGTGCAGTGTGCGCAGCCCAAGCCTCAATACGCCGCCTGCAGGTGGCGCGCCCGGCGCCGGCGGTATCGCGCCCAAGCCCCAGGCGACCACGAGATCCGGGGCATGTTCTGGCCAGTGTGCGACACGCATTCCAAGCTACACCTCTGCTCCTGCTCGTTGACAGATGATGCCGGGGTCTTGGCTGCAGTACGCGAGAGACAGAGGCACGGTGCATCACATCTCGCACCAGACGATTGGCGCCACGCACCATTTCCGCTTGCAGCCGCACCGCGCACCCGTCACATGATGCAGGGAACCAAACAGCAACATTCAGCGGGCTCTGCGACAGAGGCTGACACGAGGCACAACACCCAAGGGTGGCGGTGCGGAGTGCCCGTGGCATGTTTCACGTGATGGGTGTGGGCGTCGCAGGGCAGCGTCACCATGCGTTCATGCGGCAGCTTGGCTATCTCGGCCTCTGCCGCTATCCATCATGCCTTGGGCGTGCCGCGGAGTGGCCGCCGGGTAAAGCTCCACCCCCACAGGCAGGCACTGCAATCGCGCTTACCGCTAACGTCGGCAGCGGTATCGTATCTATCCCCGTCCCCATGGGGGTGGCCACTATCTCTTTAAGGAGCTGGAAGGCGCGCTTGCTGCTGGTGGGAAGCGAGTACCGCGTGCTCGCGGGAGCGGCGAAGCCGATATCCCCGCAACCATCAATCTTGGTGCGGCATGAATTGGCGGCAAGCTGCGCTCGGTCTGGTCTGGTCATGGTCAGTGATGTGTAGAACAGTCGAACGCCCGGGGTACGCCAAGAAGCGATCCGAGCTTGTGCACCGACGGAAGCGACACCGCACTGCATCCGCCCGGCTGTGAGCCCTTGTCCTCCACCTCCATCACTCCCGACGTCATGTCCATGGGACGTCGGGAGGCCGCCCAATCCAATCCAGGTCGAGCGCTCACCCCCACCTCCCCACCCCGCCGGGCCCCGTGCCCCCCAACCTGACATGCCCACCGGTAGTGAGCGATTTAATTGTGATCCCCCTCCCCTCGAGGAACGAGGTACGGCGTCTCCGGCGTGAACGGCGTGCGCCTCGATACGCATAATCTCGGGCCTACTGTGGCTAGATACGGCTGTTGGCGGTATCGCTGTCCTGGCTCCACCTCTGCTCCTCATGCTCGGCTATCGAGCAGCTCGATGCTCGTTGCGAGTGGGCGTCGTAGTGAGAAGGGCCAAGATCGTCGTCTCACACTAAGCGCCACAGCGCAGTTCCAGCTCGGTCCCGTCGATCCGCAGCATGCAGCACATGTATCAAAGGGCGTGGACGGCTTGGCAAGCAACGCCGCTGCCATGTGTGCTCGCGGGAGGGGCGTGGTTGGTTGCATCCGGGTGAGAGCTGACCCGAAACCCGGCTGTTGCCCGTCCGACGACCCGTCTGTGCGCCAGCCATTGCTTCTCACGCCCCGAGCGTGCTTCTTGCAGGATGACAGGAATGTTCACATGCCGCGGCGCCTCAGGTCGCGTTCGGACCCAAGCTGGCCCGCAGGTAAGCGCCTCCATCGGATGCCGTCAGCGGCGCGCCCAACTTCTGCTTCCATGTTCGCATCACAAACACGTCGAACACGGCTGATGGCTCGCGTCAGCCACAGATGCGGTTCTGACATGAGCGTTGCTTGCATACTGACTCCGTCGCTGACTCGGTCCTGCGGTCCTGACGCCGTCCAGTCGGTTCTCAACAGACACCGTCACGGTCCTTCGGAACGTCCCCAAGCCCACCAGTAGAGCCAATGAGCTCCATCGACGACCTGTCCATTCATGCCGTAAGACAATCTCGGGGTGCGGGGTGTCCGGGGGCTGGATGGGACGGGATGAATGCAAATGGAAGTCGTACAGGATCGTCGGGCCTGTCGCTGATCGGTTCCACGCCCCTGATCGCCTAGTTTGCTGACAACATCACGTGAGTTGCTGTTCAGCGCCAGGCTAGCGGCGCCGGACTATTCTAGGAGTCGAGGGCTCGGCAGGTCGTCATCGTGAGTACCATGTTATGGCTAACGGTCAGGTGACGTGCAGAAGGTTACCGACGCGACCGAGAGCCGCCTCGAGAATCCGAACAGCCGTAATGACGCGATGGTAAGGCGCCTGGCAGTCGGCAACTTACTCACTACTGAGCGCCGACATCTGAATGGCACGCCCGAAGAGGCGAATGCCAATCAGCGACGCCCTGCAGCCAGCTTAAGGAGCAGCAGTGCCCGTAGTGGAGCCCAACGCAACCGTGCCAAGCTTGTTCGCCTCCCTTGGCGTCTGGGCCTGCCCTTGCGCTCATCCCAGGATCTTATTCCACGGCTTAACCTTGTGTAAATTGTGTACGGTCCGGGTTCTGGGTCCTGGACGGGCAGCACGATGTGGACACTCGGACAACAGAATGCCCAGAAGACGGTCGAGGCCGGCACCGAATGCGACTCTGACGTGGGGCAACCAGAAAGCCATTGACCACCGGTAGAGTCGCTTTGACCGGGTGTCGTGGGCAGGGATGGACGCGAGACGCCCATCAGCACCATCCCCACTCACATCCCAGATCCCAGTGCACCTCAGCAACTGAGGTTGGGTGCTAGCGTCTAGGCCCAGATTCGTGCTCCGGCCATGGCGCTACCACATTCCCGGACCACACCGCAGATCGTTCCTGCACATCAGCGATCTCGAGCACCCCGCATTCCGTGGCGCTAAGCGCCCCCACAAGACGCCGAAGGCGCACACCATGGGCCAGCACGTGCCCGAGGCTCCTGTTCGCTTCGGAGACTGTCCCATCACATGCCGCATCGCGGCCTGGTGCGTTCAGCAGATCAAGAGCCAAGCGCGAGGTGAGTAACTGCAGATCGGCACTGTGCGTCATCGCCCCGCTGCAACATTAGGATGGTCCAACATAGTGAACAACAAGATTACCTTCCCCTCTACCACACCGTGAAGAGGTCATACTCCTCCGCCCCGACACGCTGGCGGTACTCCTCGCGCGTGAGGATGCGAATGTCCTGGAGGAGGAGCGCGAGCTCGTCGGCCGGGATCTTGGGCTGCGGGGGATACACGCCGCGCGTAAAGTTGACCTGGCGCCCGATAAGCTTGCGGATCGTCTCGCGGCGGGACGGCCAGTCGTCCGCGAGCGCCGGCTCGAGGTTGAGCGCGGCGGCCGGGATCGTGTCCACGCCCACGAGCGTAAACTTGCACGTCGTGCCCCCAAAGCACTCGGACAGCGCGTACATGAGGTCGTTGAGCATGCCGAGCCAGCGCTGCTCGGGCGGGATGTTGGACGTGATGAAGCCCGGGCGCGTGGGCTTGTCCGCCGACGTGCGCGGCGAGCCCTGCGGCGTCCCCGTCGGCGTGTTGTTCGCGCTCATCGGCAGGAGGTCCCCGCTTGGCGGGGGCGGGGTCGCGACGCGCTCGTACGGCGTAAAGATGAGGGTCACCTCGCTCTGGCCGAGGAAGTAGGCGCTGAAGCTCGCCTCGCGGAGGCGCGGGTGCCGCGGATCAAACGACGTGTTGAGCACCATGCGGCTGGCACCCTGCGGACGCGCGAGGAGGCTCATGATCGGCCGGGTGCGCCAGAACGTGTCCGGGTCGTCCGAGTTCCACGCCGTCAGGTCGATGAAGCGCACGATCGTGTGCGTCTTCACGCAGCCGGGGAGGGAGGGGCGGGGCTCGGGGCCGCCGCTGATCTCTGGCCCGCGGCGCAGGATGTTGATCTTCCCCAGCGCATCGCCTAGCCCCTTGGCTCCGGGGTGCGTGCTCACCACGTGCCCGTTGCACTCGTCGTCGACGATCGTCGCGTTCGCCACGGCCTCCACGACGTGCGGGTTGGCCGCGTCCGCCCACCGGTCGGCGCTGCCGTTCTCGTCGACCGGCGACACCATGATCGTATTCCGCGAGTACGACTTGCGTACCCTGATGTGGTTGAAGCCGGGCATCGTGGAGGGGTAGGGAAGGGGGAGGGGTTGGCGAGGGGCTGGGGTGGAAGGGGAGGTGGTGGTGGACGGAGGTGGTGGAGGGGGTGACGTATGTGGCCGAGGTGAGCTGTCGAGTGCGGCGCGTTCAAGGCCAGGCCGAGTATTAAGAAGCAGTGATGGAGAGTGATGATGTGGTGAGCAGAGTCAAGA
>JAMALN010000245.1:0-55735 GCA_023630115.1 Cutaneotrichosporon sp. PK4640
GGGATGTTTGTTGGTGGATGGGGAAAAATCAACATGGATCGAGGACACGGTGCCGATGACGTCCCCGAACCTCCATCAACGGGGCCAACCTCACTTCGACCATCAACCACATCCCCATCCCATCCACCCACCCATCCGGCGTGCATGCTCTCGCCGGAACACACCCCCGTGCGCCCCCCGGGCCCGCCGCTGCAGACGGGGGCGCCCGCGTCTGCGCCGGGCTCGCGCCGCTCCTCGATCGTCTCGCGGAGCTCGGCGCACGCCCTCTCGCCCGCCGTGAGCCCGCGCACCCTCCTCCGCCCGCACCTCACGCGCGCGAGCACGACGACGCTCGCGGCGGCGGGCGGCGCGCTCATGAGCGTGGACGCGCCGCCGCCCGCGCCCGACCCGTTCCACACGGGTGCGACAATCAGCATCAACCAGCCCGTCGGGAGCCTCTCCATCTCCCCGTCGTCGCGCGACGTCTGCCTCGCCTCCCGGAAGGGGCTGTACATCCTCGACCTCGCGAACCTGGAGAGCGCGCCCCGCTTCGTACCCCAGGGCGGGACGTGGCAGATCGCCGACGTCCAGTGGTCGCCGCACGCGGTCACCGACAACCTGATCCTCAGCACCAGCTGCCAGAAGCTGCTGGTATGGGACCTCGCCGCGAACACGGCCCTGAACCGCAGTATCGAGGCGCACGAGCGCGCCATCACCGACATCAACTGGCACGCGCTCAACCCCAACATGATGGCCACGGTGGGGATGGACGCGGCCGTCAGAGCCTGGGACCTCCGGCACGACTGCAAGCGCCCGGCGGTGCGGCTGTCGGCGTGGGGCGCCGCCGGCACGCAGGTCAAGTGGAACCGCCTGAACGAGTATGTGCTCGCGACGGCGCACCACCGCGAGGTGCTGCTCTGGGACACGCGCAAGGGCAGCGTGCCCGTCGACACGGTCAAGGCGCACGACTCCAAGATCTACGGCATCGACTGGGACCGCGTCGAGGCGCACAAGCTTGTCACATGCTCTCTTGACAAGAGCATCAAGTACTGGTCCATCCCGAGCCTGAGCGGCGGGCGCGACTCGACCTTCTACCCGTACCACTACGAGACGGTCAACACCAACTACCCCGTCTGGCGCGCGCGCCACCTCCCCTTCGGGCAGGGCGTGCTCGCGCTCCCGCAGCGCGGCGAGACCGCCCTCGAGATGTTCGGCATCGGCGGCGACACGCCGCTCCACCGCTTCGAGGGCTCCTCCGGCGTGGTCAAGGAGTTTGTGTGGCGCATCCGCGGCGGCATCGACCTCGGCGTCGAGGACCGCGAGTTCCAGCTCGTCACCTGGTCCAAGGACCGCAAGCTGCGTATCTGGAACGTGCCGCGCGAAGTCACCGAGAAGGCAGGGTACAAGCCCGGCGCGCCGATCCCGTACCGCTCCTCGCGGCTCGGCGCCAAGAACCGCACCTTTACGGCGATCCCAGGCGGCGACGTGCGCGCCAACGGCATCCCCCTCCGCCCGCAGGGCGCGCAGAGCAGCTCGCCCGTGTTCAACTTTGGCATTCCCGCTGGGCCGAGCGGCATAGCGCGGCAGCGGCTGCTGGCGCACACGCAGCGCGAGGCGGGGATGACACGCGGCGGGGGGCAGGCGCGCAAGATCGACCAGCTCGAGTGGCTTACCAAGATTGTGCCGACGGACGACCATGCCAAGACGGCTAGCACGGCGGGGAGCCGCACGCCGAGCGTCAGCGAGAGAGACTCGTCGGGCTCGCGGTCGCGGAGTATCTCGAAGCGGGAGCCGCTGCGCCCACTGAGTGCGAGCACGCGCACGCCGAGCCGCGTGCGCGGCGAGAAGCCCGAGAAGGAGGAGCTCATGAGCCTCAAGGAGGAAGTGGTGCTCGTACACAAGCGCTTCCCGAGGAGCAAGGTCAACTTTGAGCGGGTGAGCTTGGGAGCATGTGCAACAGCTGACGCCAGCTCGACCTCACGGGGCGCAAGCTGACAATGTCGATGAACGGGCCCTGGGCGAACGGCAACCGCGTCGCATTCGTGCGCATCCACTGGTCGTACCCCCAGAACTACCCCTACGGCAACGAGATACCGACATTCGAGCTCGAGCGCAACGCCACCGTCTCGCAGATAACGCGGCAGCGCATGGTCTCGACCATCAAGGAGATCCGGTACAACTCAAGACAGTGCCTCGTCTCCGTCACCGAGTTCCTGCTGGGCTACCACGAGAGAACGGGCCGCCGCGCGCTCGAGGAGGAGAGCGACAGCGACAACGACGATGTCGACGTCAACGTCCCCATGCTCATCCGGACTACGGGCGCCGTGTTCGGCCCGAACGGCCAGCTTGCCTGCTTCTTCCCGAAGCAGACGGTGCTGCCGCGCGCGCGTACCTCCCTCTCCCGCTCCCCGAGCGGGCAGTACGACCCGCTCAAGAGCCGGCTCGCGCGCGCGATGAACGCCCTCAGCCGTATGGAGAACCCGCACAAGCCCGCCGTCTCGCTGCGCTTCCGGCGGCGGAGAGAAAAGGCCATGGTCGCGCCCGTGCTGCAGAGATCGCTGCTCACGCTGCGCAACGTCTCCCACCTCCTCAGCGAGCCGGACATGGCCCTCGCGGCGGTGTACACCACCACGTCGCCCGAGACCAACTTCCGCGCCGCGGTTGACGGGCGCCGCCTCGACCATGCCGAGGTCTGGCAGACGGTGCACGGCGTCCTCTCCGACCCGCCGCCGCCGTACTCGGACCTGCCCGCGCTGCGGGGGAGCGCGTCCGCCCAGCGCGAACGCATGCTCTGGGAGCGCGACATGGAGCGCAAGCGGCGCGTCCTCGACGAGCTCTTCGAGCGCCTCATGGCCGCGGCCGACATCCAGCTCCTCGCCCTCGTGGCGTGCATGCTGGCCGAGTACGACAAGGCTGCGCCGCCCCCGCCGCCCGCGATCGAGGAGATCGTCCAGAAGTCCCCCGAGCGCGGCTACTTCGTCCTCCCCGACCGCGACCGGCGCTCCTCCTCCCTCACGCCCACCACGCCGCCGGTGTCCGCCGGCCCCTCCTCCTTCCGCACGTCGGGCTGGTCCCAGATCCTCATGAACCCCTCCTCCATCTCCCTGCGCGGCATGACCCTCACCCCGCGCGACAGATCGTCCTTCGAGATCCCTAACAGAACGAGCGTGGGCAGCGTGGACGACAGCTCGATCCAGGCCGCCTCCATGTCCCCCGGGCGGCGGATGAACATCCCCCCGCGGCGGCAGAACTCGACGACGTCCGCCGGCTCGCTCGTCCAGAGCCCACGGCAGCCGCGGCTGGACAGACGCGACTCGGCGGGCCGCGAGCTCTCGCGCACGATGAGCCGCGATGTGCGGCCCCGCCCGTTGAGCGGGACCAACACGTCGCCGCCCACTACCGCGATCCCGCCCACGCCGAGCCGGCTCGCCACCGCCACGAACGCGAGCGAGCCCTCCAGCGACGGGAGTGCTGGGCCTGGCGGGGTGCGCCATAAGGTGTCCTTTGGCGGGAGTGGGAGTCCGCTACGCCGCGCGTTCTCGCGGGCACCGAACCTCCCGGCGATGAAGAGGCGCTCGCCGACGTGTTCCGTGCGCATCGACCTGAACATTGAGGAAGGGTAAGTGTCTATTCTCCTCCCCCTCTATCGTTCCCCTCCATCCTCCCTCCTCTGTTCTCTCCCTTTATCCACCCTCACCCTCTATCGTCCCCCTCTATCCTCACCCCTACCCACCGCTGACACCAGACCTTCCGCCCCCGCCTCCCTGCTCCGCCCCGAGCTCCGGCCGCAGGCCGAGCTCTGGAAGCTCGCGTACGCCGACCTCCTCCTCCGCGCCGGGCTGGTGGGCAAGCGCGCCGCGCTCCTGCAGTACGAGTTCACCGCCGTCGAGGGGCACACTGTCGCCGCGGCGTCCGGCGACCTCCCACAGCAGGAGCTCGTGCTCGCCAGCATGTGCCGCTTCTGCAACGAGCACGTCCTCCTCCCGGACGAGGTGCGCTGCCAAGTCTGCGCGCGATACAAGGAGCCGCCGCTGTGCGGTGTCTGCCGCCTACCGGTAAAGGGTGAGTCCAAGCTCATTCGGCTCAACTTTTAGCTGACACCAGGCCTCGCGACAACGTGCACTACCTGCTCGCACACGTCGCACACGCGCTGCCTGCGCGCGGTGATGACCAGCCCAACGGACCACTGCCCCTCCTGCCTGTGCCGCTGCCTCGCGGAACGCGGCCTCTCGGGCGGCTTCCGCACCGCGCCCAAGTCGCCCCCTTCCACGGCGGTGAGCTACGGCTGGCCCGCGAACCTCCAGCGCGCCGGCGGCCTAGCGATATCCCCCACGCGCCTCGAGTTCGACGGGCCGCAGTACTCCGAGTTCGTGCGCGCCGTCGACCGCGAGCCCGAGCCCGAGCCGGAGCGCTGGTGGCGCGAGCCCGGCGCCGGCGTCGTCTCCTACCTGAAACATCTGAGGACGGACGCCGCCACCCCGCCCCCACCACCTGAAGAAGGCACATGGGGCAAACGCGGCGGGATCTGGTCCAACGTCGGCCCGGATATCGTCGAGACGCCGGTCGACGAGCTGCGCATGGGGCTTTCGGGGCTCGGGCCGAAGCACCACGCCCGCAGAGCCACGTTCACGGGTCCCGGGACCTCTGGCGGATTCGGAGGAGGAGCTGCGGGAGGAGGGGCGCTCGAGCTCGACGCCGGGCAGGAGGAGGAGCAGGCGCCGCGGTCGAGGATGAAGACTTTTGGGAGGGAGGGGTTGTTGGGCTGGTAGCCCGTGTATCACTGGTTGTCTATGCAAGGATGTTACACCGTTGGAGGACGGGAGTGGGGGAGACTCGCGTTTCGCCGCCGTGGGTGCCCAGGTTCTACCTCTGGGGCTGTGCTCGCGGTCCCCGAGCCGGATGTTGGGGATCCCAACGCGCTCCTGGACTGGATCTGGGCGGTCCTGGACGAGCATGCGGCGCTGCTGCACCCGCTCTTCGCGTACGCCGTCAGCGGCGGCACTCGAGGGGGTGCAGGCGCCCGAGGCCGCCGACATCAGGCGCTGCACCGTGGAGTGCCACGAGCTGATTGTCGCCATGTGTCACTGTGGCACTGATGCTCTCAGTGCCCTCCGTCCCTTAAGGCGGCGGTGGTGCGGATGTGGCAGGTGGCGGAGCTGAGGGCTGGAGGCACACCCGAAGAGAGGGCATGAGGCTTGAGCTGCATGATACTTCTAATGGTTGGTGCGGTGTTGCCTTGGAGGAAGCATGGTTCCTGTGCGCAACATGACTGCCGTGCACCAATGTTGTCAATGCACGGATGTTGGTATACGGTATCGCTAGGGCTTGGCCGGGAGCCTGAGCGCTCGAGCTGCTTCTAATCACGCCCTCGTACAACGAGTCAGAGCAGGCTGGTATATAGCCAGGGCCGCGGACCTTTGACCCCCAGGCTAGCCCCAACCGCATCGTCTTTGAGTATCAGCATGACCCCCTTCCGGCAATGCGAGGCTGACGTATTCACCAAGGCCCAAGTGGGTCTCGCACAGGCCACAAACTGACGCAGGCATTCTCGCTCGCCCTTTCGGAACTCCAGCTTGTCATGCTGGCAGCGGCAACGACGTGGGCCAGCCTACCCCCCTACATGTCCGCCCACGCCTGCCTCCTCAGCGCAGTGGACGACTATTTCGCCGCACTGCGCGCCGTCCCATACCCGAGCGGCCCGAAGCCGCACCCGTACCAGCTCTTCTGGCATATCATCGGCGCACACGAGGCCCTCCTGCCCCATCTCTTCGAGTACAGTGTGAGCGCTGTGGCGGCGCTCGAGGTGGCGCGGGCGCCCGAGGCGGGCGAGATCAGGCGCGCCGTGACGGCGTGCCACAGCGCGCTCGTGGCGGTCTGTGTGCAGGGTACGGCTTCTCTTAGTGTTATCCGGGCCGAGTTCAGGCGTGAACTGACACCCCTGGGATTCACGAGTTGGCTAGACTGAGAGGGTGGAGCTGCACGCAGATGTTAGAAGATAGGGTATATATGGCGGAATGGGCGCTTCGTGGTGCTACAGGTGCCCAATCGGGACGAGATCAAGCGCGTCCTGGTGGCATGCCACGACCCGCTCGTCGCACTCTGTATGAGCGGCAGTGCCGCTCTCGTTACCCTCGACATGCTCCAGGCTCAGGGGGAAAGAGCGCATGCAGGTAGGTGGAGTAGGAGCGGGATTCGAAGGCGATGGCGGAGCTGACGCCCTCGGTTGGCTGGAGCTGTCCCGCCCTTCGCCCTTCCTCTCGAGCTCACTCGAGCCACGCCTACGCACAGTGAATCATACCGGACTTGCGGAATCTTGTGATGGACGCAGTATGATTCGAACCCGGGACCTCACCGTCCTGCTTGCACAATTCTCACCCGCGCGACACTCGGAGGCCCCGATCCGCATTCGGACCGGACTTGACCCGGCCCGCGATGCCGAGTGCCCACCGCCCAACTCCGCTTCATAATCCATCTCGTTCTCGACACTGCAATGCTCTCCTCGCGTCCCATCACCCGCGTCGCCCGCCCCCTCTCCCGCAGCCTCACCACCTCCCGCGCCGCCGCCATGCCCCTCTACATCTGCTACTGCCCCGACTACCCCGACAACCTCCAGACGCGTCTGGGCGTGCGCGAGGCGCACCTCGCCGCCGCCGCCGAGGACAAGAAGACGGGCGCGAGTGGTGAGTCGTGAGGGGAGGGGAGGGTGTGCGTGTGTGTGTGCACTTTGCGCATGCTCACGCTTCACCATCCCTCCGAGCTAATTGCATCGGCGCTGACGCTTCCTCAACCTCGGTTCAACTCTGTCTACGTCGCCGTCTCGCTCTCCAACCTCGCCGTGCTGCGGTCTTACCATTTCCGTGCCGCCGTTTGCCGCTTGCCGCTTGCCGCTTGCCGTGCCGACCCGCCCGCCTCGACGTCCACTCTGACACTTCGTTCCGGCACATCTGTGCTTGTCCTCGGCTGGGCGCTCCGTGTTGAACGCCTCCCCTCGGTCGTACTATTGCTGCGCGCCGCCGTGCCGCCGATGACCTCTCGACCCCCGCCATCCTCCTCCACCTCCCGTCGCATCGCCGCGCCGTTGCCTCACCCCGCCCTAATCCTCACGCCCTCGTTCACTCGTCCTCTCATGTGAACTCGTCCGTCTCGGCTCACCCGCCTCCATCCACCCGCCTCATCTCCGCCTCCGCGTCTTCCCCGCCTCCATTCGCTCCCTCCACCTGCCCTCCCTCACATCCGCTCCCTTCATTCACGCCCGCAGTCTTCGGCCGCGCGTTCCTCGACGACTCGGTGGCCACCAAGGAGGCTGGCAAGCCCACCGACCAGCTCCCCGGCATGGCGGGGTCCGTGATGATCCTCCGCTTCCCGACGCTTGCCGAGGCGTGGGCCCGCATCAAGGCCGACAAGTACTGGACCGGCGGCGTGTGGGACAAGGACCAGGTCGTCGTGCGCGAGATCATCGGCGCGCCCGTCGACGACACGATCAAGATCCAGTAGGCATGTATTGATGGACCGTGCTTGGGAGCTACTGATCTCACTGAGGGCTGTGGTGCACTGTGCTCCAGTGTATTACTGACGTGCAGGTGGATGAGGCCCCTCACCCGTGGCACTTACATACAGACAGCCCTCGCCACCGAAGGACACATTTGTCATGGCCTGCCCAGGGCCATCCACGCATATGAGGTCGGGTGCAGATACATGCAAAAGCGACCCGAGTACACGAGGGGACGTGAGGCTGGTGTGGACGAGCTTACTTTGGCGACCACCTGGCGGGGTGGCAGCTGGACAAAGTGGCAAAAGACGAAACTGAGAGGTCCGGTGGTATGGTTAGCAAAACGGCGCGGCGGATGAACCGCCGATATATGAGAGACGCTACGCCGCCTTGGAGTAATAGTACAGCACGCAGAGCAAGCAGGCAAAGCAAGCAGAGCAGAGCAGATAGAGCAAGCACCCGGCCCAGCAACGGGCCGGTACAGACTTGGGTCCTGCGACATGGTCCTGCATACTCTAACGTGGGTTGAGCCCCCGCGGCGCCTCCATATCGCCGAGATGTGGTGGTGGCGCACGTACTGCCGGATGGGGGATGGCTTGCACGTATGAATTGATGGCGCGGATGGGCTATTTAGTGGCGGTGGAGGCTGGTGGAGGTCGTCCTCCACCCACCTGCGCCGCAGCGCCACTGGCCCAGACCGCCACTCTGGCCAGCACACTTTCCAAATCCGCAGCTATGCTCTTCATGACCCCTGCAGTCGATTCTGCGGTGCTTATTGTCATGTCTGTGGTAACGCGCGCTCGTCAAAGTCCGTGGTTGGCGAGGTAAAGTGAAAAATGGTCACCGGAGGGTGCTGTCATGATGCCCCCGATTGTGGTTGAGTTTTCAAAGAATGCTTCTGAAACTGCGCATAAGGGTTCTTCTAGAGCGTCAGGAGCTGTACGATCAGCGTGAGCACTGAATGAGGTCTGTGGGAGGCGTGGTAGATGGTGGCGGCATGGTGATGACATACCAAGTCTTAACTCTCGGCTGCCACTTAAACACCATCGCCGTTGTTTAGTTCCACCCCACGAACGGCTCCGGCGCCACAACCATAATCCTAGGAATACATCTGGTCTACCAGTCTATGCAAGCGCCCTCACGCCTCCGTTTTCTGCTTCTTGTCCGCCAACTTCCGCCGCTTGCTCCCCTCGATCATCGCGCGCTTCCGCTTGGCGTTCTCGGCCGCCACGTCGCGCCCGCCTCCGCCGACGTGCTTGCGCTCAACGGGTGCCTTGGCGAGCTTGCGCTTCTGGTTCTTGCTCGGCTTCTTCAGCTGCAGCATGTACTCGGGTACGGGGCAGCCGCTGGCACGGAGCACGTTGGCGATGGTGCGGAGGTACGGCGCGTCGTCGTTGCTGAAGAACGTGACCGCCTTACCTGGGCGTCCGGCACGGCCTGTGCGTCCGATGCGGTGGATGTAGCTCTGGACAGTTTGAGGGAAGTCTGACGTCAGCTGTGGCGGCAAGCTACGAGCTGAGCTAGATGGTGGGTACTCACCGTAGTTGACGACCACCTTGACGCCGCGGAAGTCCATACCGCGCGCCAGGACGTCCGTGACGACCAGCACCCAGACGTCGCCGCGGCGGAACGCGTCGATCGCAGCGTCGCGCTTGCTCTTCCCTCGGCTGGAGTGCACCGCCTCAGCGCGCACACCGTCCAGCACCAGCTGCTTCGAGAGCTCGTCCGCACGCTCGATCGACTGCACGAAGATGAGTGAGGGGTACGGCAACCCGCCCTCGGCGATGAGGTTTGTGAGCGCGAGCGTCTTGCCTGCTTCAGACCCGCAGAAGAGGAGAGACTGGTCGACGGTCGTCACGGCCGAGTCCCTGCATGTCAGCTTCCATCAAAGGCTTCGCAGCTGACGCCAACTCACTTGACGCCCACGACCACACGCACACCCCCCTCCTTCAGCCACCTCCGCGCGAGCTCCTCGGCACCAGCGGGCATTGTTGCGGAAAAGAGCGCCTTCTGCACTTCATCCCCAGTTGCCTCGACGATGGGCTCAACCTGCGGCAGGAAGTCGGGGCCGAGGAGGCGGTCCGACTCGTCGAGAATGAGGTAACGGGTACTGCTGTCAGCTATGATCAAGCCAACGAAGCTGACCTTGCAAGGGACACGCGCCCCGCGTCGAGGAGGTGGTGCAACCGCTCCGGAGTGGCGACAAGGACGTCGATGCCGAGCCCGCCCTCCAAATCCCGGTGCTCCTCCTCCTCGTCATCGTCGTCGCTCCCCGAGTTGTGCCCCGGCGCCGAGTCGCACACAGCCTTCTGCGTCGCCTTGCTCAGCACCATGCAGCGCCACTTCTGCCCCTCGGTGATGGCCTTGAGCACGCCGTGGATCTGCACCGCGAGATCGTGGGTGGGCACGACAACGAGAGCACGGATTCCCTTCGCCTCTTCGCCGAGCTTGCGCGCTGGCTGCCGCAGCTGCACCAGAGTCGGGAGGAGGTACGACAGCGTCTTGCCCGAACCTGTGGGAGCGATGCACATCGTGTCGCGCCCATCGAGGAGGGAGCCAGAGACGGCGCACTGTACGCCCCACAGGCCGTGGATGTTGGCCGCGTTCAGCGCGCGGAGAAGGGGCTTGCGGAGCGGCGAGTCGTCGGTGAAGAGCGAGGCGAGGTCGGTGCCGAGCGAGGCGGGGAGCGGCTCGGAGCCGGTGAGCGTGATCTTCTGCTTGGGTGGCTCAGGGATGTCGGGCACCGACTCGTCCTCTGACTCAGACTCAGACTCGGACTCGGCCTCGGTCTTGGGCGCGGCGGAGCGGTCGCCGAAGAAGTTGAGCGAGGAGGGGAGCGGCGCCTCTTTGGCCTTGGCCTTGGCCTTGCCCTTCTTCTCCTTCTTCTCGAAGAGCTCCATGTCCTTCTGGAAGCGCGACTTATTGAAGCGCGCGCCCGCGGTCAGAAGGTTGAATGTCGACGCCATGGTGATTGTCGTCGACGGAGAGGTGTGGATGAGATGGAAGAGAGAGGGATGCTGGGAGGGGTGTCAACAGACCTTGGCGTCATGAACTCAACTTTTGAGACACCACCGTGGGAAAGTGGCCACCAGCGTTCCGTGCCTGAATCCCCGCGTTCAGATGTCTCATGTGGGCACTTCTGCTAGTCGGCACGCGTCGATTGGATCTCATCGCATCTCATCTCTCTCCTCTTGCATACGCGGCTTAGCCATCGCTACGCTGCGCTCAATTCTCCGACCACTCCTTCGCCTGCCCGTCATGTCGGGACTCCGGTCGACGCGCTCAGCGGCCGACAGCCGCGTTACCCTCATGTCCGCTGACACCGAGCCGGACGTCAAGCCGAACGTTAACGGGTTCACCTCCCTGCGGCGAGTGACACGTTCCACGACGCGTACGGAGCCCGAGGCGTCGTCGTCCAAGTCGACCCTCGATCTCTCGAAGTACTCGTACGCCGAACCCTCACGGAAACGCGTCAAGCGCGAGGTCAAGGAGGAGGACGAGCCGTTGAATGAGGTCAAGGATGAGCCGGCCTCCCCCACGCGACGGACGCCGAGGAAGGAGAAGGCGGCGCACCTCCCCGCCCGGAAGAAGGCGCACCCGGAACCCGCTAAGTGGCGGGAGCAGTATGCGCTCATCGAGCGCATGCGGGCCGGCATCGACGCGCCGGTCGACACAATGTGAGCTCCTGACCTGGTTCCAGACAGCTGACAGCAGGGGCTGCGAGCGGCCACGCACAATGCAGGACCTGGATCCGAAGGTGGGTGCCCTCAGCTCTTGCTACACGTGGTGAAGCTGACCGCAGACCCTCCGCTTTCACATCCTCATCTCGCTCATGCTCTCGTCGCAGACGAAGGACGCGGTCACATCGCAGGCCGTCCTCAACCTACACGAGGCCATCCCCGGCGGGCTAACGGCGGAGACGCTCGCCTCCGCACCCGAGTCGACTGTCGCTGACGCGATCAACAAGGTCAGCTTCTGGCGCCGCAAGACCGAGTACATCCAGGCGGCGGCGCGCGCGCTCGTTGCTCGTCCCGACGGCGACGTGCCCCAGACCATCGAGGAGCTGTGCGAGCTCAAGGGCGTCGGGCCCAAGATGGGCTTCCTCGCACTCCAGGCCGCGTGGAACATGTGAGCTAGCCGGCATCTATCAGCTGATGACAGAAACGCGGGCATCGGCGTCGATGTACATGTCCACCGCATCACGAACCGGCTCAAGTGGCACAAGCCACCCACCAAGACGCCAGAGGATACTCGGTGAGCTCTTGTGATACCAGTGACAGCTAACTCCAGCGTCAACCTCGAATCGTGGCTGCCGCCAGAGCTCCATCGGCCGATCAACCCGCTCCTCGTGGGCTTCGGGCAGGTGAGCTGGGAGCTTTGGATGACAGCTCACACCAGGTCATCTGCCTTCCCGTCGGGCCGCGGTGCGACATCTGCCTGCTGGGCCAGCAGAAGCTGTGCCCGTCACGCGTGACCGTGAACGCCGCGAACAGGAAGGAGATCGCGTACCGCTTCACCGCCGAGGACGGCGACTTCAAGCCCAAGGTTGAAGAGGACGTCAAGCCCAAGCTCGAGATTGCGTATGAGGAGGACGTGAAGCCCCGGCCAGAGGTGGATGCGGTCGACGGCGTAGCGAAGCTTGAGGGAGAGGCGACGGTCGACGCGATATCCGTCAAGCCCGAGCCATTGTAGCTGTTGTACTTGTAGCCATGAACACGCCTTCTGCACCAGTGCGTCGAGTCGTACATCGGCACCAGCCTACAGCTTGGCCTTCTGCCCCGCCTCTTCCTCCTCCATGCGTCCCACGGCGCGCTGGTACGCCGGGCGCGCACGCACGCTCTCGAGCCAGCGCTTAGTCGCGTCGCCAATCTCGAACTGCCCCTTGCGTCCGCCCTTGTCAATGCTGTTCAGCGGGAAGAACATCATGAACTGCGGTCAGCGCGCCCTCGGAGCCACGTACGTCGCCCTCGCCGAGCTTCTCGCTGCCGGAGAAGTTGCGGTGCTTGGCCAAGAAGTCGTCCGCCTCCTTGAGCATGGGGCGGACGTTGTCCTTGGCGATCTTCTGGAGGAAGTCGGCGATCGCGCTCGCCCCGCGCTGGAAGAACAGCAGGAGGTACAGCGAGCGGTAGGACGCAAAGCCCTGCTGCACCTTCATGGCGGTGACGGCCGCCTGGAGGTGGAGCATGAGTGAGCCCTCGGAGAAGTGGTTCCAGAAGACGGAGTCGTCGCTGGCCTTCGCCTCGATGTCGGGGTTGCTCGACTGCGAGGCGAGGTGCGCGAGGAGGTAGTGCGTGATGAAACCTGACTCGGTGAGGACGCGGCCGTCGACCGTGACCGCCGGGGCCTTGCCGATCGGAGAGACGTCCTTGAGGGAGTCGGGGCCGCGGCCCTCGGGCGTGCGGTAGTGGACCTTGACGTCGTAGGGGAGGCCGAGTTCCTGGGGTCAGCAAGGAGCCGCGCGGGGATGGCCGAGGTGAGCGGGCCTGGAGGGGCTGAGGGTCGCGCAGCTGCGTGTGCGCCGTCCACAGCTCGACTCAGCACCATGTCGGCCTGCATTGGAATGTCGGCCTGCATTGGAATGTCGGCCTGCATTGGAATGTCGGCCTGCATTGGAATGTCGGCCTGCATTGGAATGTCGGCCTGCATTGGAAACCCCTGTCGCGGCCTCGCTGGGGAGGGGACGCGCGTCGTTGACGCGTTCCGGGTTGGATGGGACTCACCTCGAGAAGCCAGAACAGGCGGTCGGAGCGCGACTGGTTGAGGTGGTGGACGACGATGTGGGGCGACATGATGAGCGTTGGATGGAGGCAGACGTGATCAGAGCAGAGGCACAATGTTGATGTCTTAAGAGGATGTTAAGGGTGAGGGAGAGAGACGACGAGCGTTAGCGCGAGCCGGGTATGACGACATGGAACGCGGTTCCGGTAACTGCAGAACCGCCCTGGACCGAGATCAGATCCGCTTTGTCACCCCACTTTGGAAGCAGCAGTCCTTCATGCCTCACGGGCACTTTCCGGCCGTGGAACGCATGCAGCAGCGACGCGGCGCGGGGAATGCAGACCTCGTGCGGGTCGTGTCGACCGCGTCGCGCGTCAGCATCAGATGGCCGTCGGCGATCGGCTGCACCGTAATCGGCGACCGAGCGGGAGCGGGTGGATGCTTCCGGTCTATCCCACCCGGTCATCGCTCTTGGCTGCGCAGTGTAAGGCTGAAACCTCCACATTCCTCACATGAACCAACACACTTGAGCACCTCGACGGTCTACCGAGAATGACCTCCAGCGCGGGCTCGAGCTTCTCCTCGTGGGGACTTCTATTAGCAGCGTTCCCACTGTTGCACCCACTCCCTTCCACTGTTGATCAGAGGCCTCATCGAGGTAGTACTTGAACTTCGCGGCTCGGACGTTGGGTTCGGTATGGTCGCGCCCTTCCAGATATTGTAAGACCCGGGGCGGCGTAGGGGTCTTGTCGTAAGCTCGGTGGAGGGCCCAGTTGAAGGCGGAGGGCACGAGCTCGAATACGGTGCAGGGCCCGTGGTTCGGGTTCATTCACAACCCGTCGGGGTGATCCTTGTCGGACTGGCCTTCCCTGCCTCCTTGACATGAACCCTGGTCTTCACGAATGGCCGCCGCGCAAGTGTCGGGACATTCGAGCTGAGCCGCTGCGAGGAAGACATATGGCGGCCACAGCTCATCATCCCGGTTGAGAGCGCCGCGCAGGAGAGCCAGCAAGAAGCCGCGGGTGGGTGTGCAGTCCCACTTCGTAAGGAACTGAGCCAGCCTGAGGGTATCTTCCCAGCACAGGTCGTCAGGCCACTTGAGAGTTCCATGCGTGATGAGGTTGAAGAATGTCTTGAGGATGACAGCGGTCTCGAAGTCCTGGTCGAGGAGGACGATCTTCTTCTCCTGTTCGTGGTTCAGCTCGTGGAGGTCTCGCAACACGGTGCTTGAGTCAGTTTGAATAGCGAGTTGGAAGCATACCTGTGGGAAAAGAGGTAGTGGGAGGGAATGCGGAAGCGAACGTGATCGGTTGTGACCAACTCGAAGTCGCCTTCCTTGAAGTCCTTGTCGTCCGTGATCTCCGAATTGGCGGTCTGCGTTCCCAGCGGATGGGTCGGCCGGATGGCGGCGGTAATCACGCTTGGCATCCTTGGCTTGGCAAAGGTAGGATAGAGGGAGTGTGGGAGAGACGGGTGGATGGTTGAGAGCTTGAGAAGATGAGAGGAAGAGTGCAAGTGTTGAAAGATGGACGATCAATGTTAGACGTGTTGACTGTTGCGCCCCCCTCTGGTTGATCCCGCGTGCCTGCACATTGTACCCTTCGATCTGACATATACAGTACATCTTGTCTCCCTCACCCTTTCACCAACTGCCAACCATCGCTAGAGACACGAGACAACCACACTACGCCAGACTCTCGAAGTCCTCGCCTCTGATCCGTGTCTCGAGTGTGTTCTGTGGGAGTTTAAGAGGTCTTGCTGGCACCACCTGCGGTCAGAAGAGGACACGACCTTCACCTACCCCGCTCGACACGCTCCTGAGCAAGCGCCAGCGTGAGGTAGTACGGGAACTTAACAGTTTTGACCTTCGCCTCTCCGGCATCATCCTCAAGGGCATAGAAGGGGGCGGCACAAGTGGGGAGGGTGGAGGGTTGAAGGCGCGCTGGAGGGCGAGATGGTAAGCGAGGGGCATCATTCGGAACATCTCGAGACCCAATGGGCGGGGTCCAGCACATCGACTCCCGGTACGCCGACTTTCCATTCATTACCAGAGTTCGCCGTCTTCCAAGTCCAAGGCGGGACGTTAAGAGCCACACATGCTGTGCGCTTGCAGCCGAAGACCGCGGCAACGAGGAACACGTCCAGAGGTGTAGATGTATAAACCACTACAGCGCTGAATCCACCTGGTTTTACTCATTACCCGACTCAGTGTTCCAGATGAGAAAGTGCTGGCCCAGAGTGAGTTCCTGGAAAGACCGTTGGGCCCCAGCCTCGTACTCATGAAAGGCGCGCCCAAGAGCCCAAACGCACGCCCGGGGAGCGCTCAGGAATATCGACAGCGACCAGCCGATGGGGTTGAGCGCGTTTATCCCGGGTATGCACCCAATATCTGCACTGTCCTCGTCCCAATTGCGGGGGGCGCAGTCCAGGGCCCGGGAGCACGTGTCCCAGCACTTGAGCTCGGCCGCCGCCATGAAAGTTGAGAAAGGGGAGGAGGAGCGGGTGAGGAGGCTATTCCGCAGAGCGAGGAGGTAGTTCTCCTTCAGGACCTGGCAGTCCCACTTGTCGAGAAACTTGGCGAGGTTCTGGCGAGAACCCCAGTAGAACTCGACGGTGACCCGCCCGGTTGTGGCTAGATCGAGGACCCAGCGGAGGACTTCGGCGGTCTCGAACGTGCCGTCGCAGAGGATGATCTTCTTCTCCTTGGTGGTATCGAGCTCGTGGAGGTCGCGGAGTACCGAGATGGCGTCAGTGGGCCGGAGGGAACGGGGCGATCACACCTGTGGGCGAGCAGGTAGTAGGAGGGCACGCGGAAACGCACGTCGTCCGAGGAGATGATCTCGAAGTCGCCGTGGGTCCAGCGCGCGTCGTCCGTGATCTCGTCGGGGTAGGAGTCGGCCTCACTCTTGTTGATGTTGGGCATGTGAGGGACGACGAAGTGGGTGGCAAGAAAGGAAGATGATGATGGCAGTCTGTGCGCGCTGTGTGTGCTTTCGCGCTCCTCGCAATTGATTCCGCCTGACACGCACTGTCAATCAGCACGAACACTTCCCTTTTGGCTGCCTTCCATTGTTTGGCGCTGCTGTCATTGGTTGAGGAGACTGGAACAGGAGGCGTGATCTCTGTCATTCATGTCTACATGTCTACTGCGCGCTAGACGAGGTGCTCTGAAGATGCTTGAGGAACGTCTGGCTAAGGGAGGGTGATGCCTGGAGGGCCTCTTGTTCCTGGAAGGTGCGCCCAAGGGCCCAGACGTAAGTCGGGTGGGCGAGAAGACGCATGAAGAGCGTAAGTGGCCACCCCGCCGGGTTAAGAATGTTGGCGGTTCGCGCCCCGTGGCTATCCGTAGTCGGCGTCACGCCGCTCCAGGTCCGCGGAGGTTGGTCCAGAGCCGCCACACATGTGTCGACACACCCAAGCTCGGCTCCAACGAGGAAGGTCGAGAGCGGCCCGGACAGACGTTTCCGGAGGCGGTCACCCACAAAGAGGAGGTAGTTGGCCTGCAGAGGTTGGCAGTCGTACTACTTGAGGAACATGGCGAGGTTGAGGCGGTGATACATGCCCCCAAGGGGTGGCTCGGTAACGCGGCCGGTCGTGAGGAGCTCGAGAAACCGACGCAGAACGTCTGCATTCTCGAAGGTCGTGTCGCAAAAGCTGATCTTCTTCTCCTTTGAGGGATCGAGGTTGTAGAGATCGCGGAGAACCGTGCTGGGGTCAGCGGGGGCAGTGGAAGGGAGGTGTTCCTACCTCTGAGCGAAAAGGTAGAAGGACGGGACACGGAAGCGCACGTTGTCCGCAGCACAATCTCAAAGTCGCCTTCCGTCCAGCGCTCGTCGTCCTTGATCTCCTCGGTGGACGAGTCGGTGTCGCTCGACATGGTGACGGGGCTGGAATGGGGTGTTGGTGTTTGGTTGGAGAGGATGCAGTGTGTAGTGTGCAACAAAGGGATGGCGACACGTTCACAGTGTAGAGGCGTGTGTGTGTGTGATTGTCGCTCCAACAGAACTGCTTCCGAGGGGCGAGTCGAGTGGCAACCTCTACTCGTGGAACAGTTGCACGCATGAACACTTGGATGTTTGCACCTGTCACTCTACGACCAGTGGAGACCTCCAGGCTGGAAGGCTGGTACACTCTTTGATCTTTGAGACGGCTCGCGACCTCGCCAGAAATCGCAATGCGAGGGCTGGAGCAGACAAGGCAGCCCTAACCATTCAACGGTCGGGGTTTGTTATTAGTACCTATATATTCTTCACTTGTACCACCATTCAGAAGTGGGTGGGGCAGAAGGTGTTCTACAATGCATGGTAAAGGAAGAGCAGATAAACATCCCTCCCTCTCCTCCCACCACGCCCTCTCCTCCGTCCCTCACCAGATCTCCGGCCGGTCCTGCACCTCCTCGAGGAACGCGACGAACTGCCCCCCGAACGCCTTGGGGTTCCCCTCATGATCGGGCGGCGGACAAGCCATGACGAGCCGCCAAGCGCGCGCCACCGCCCAAGCATACAGCGGCGGGCAGTGGAGCTGGAACCACACGGGCCAGTGGTGCGGGTCCCAGATATGCGTCCCCGTCGGCGCGTCGATCATTTCATCGGGGCTGCCATCGCGGTTGGCGCCCCACACGTCGGTAGCGCTGACCTCGAGGATGCGGCGGCAAAGCTTGGTGTCCGCGTTCAGCGCGGCGACGAGGAACATGCGCGATCGGTCGAGCGCGCGGTCCTCCTCCACCAGCCGCGCGACGGAGTGGTGCAGCACCGCCAGCAGGCCGGGGCAGTCCCACTTTTTGAGGAACACGAAGAGCTGGTGCAGCTTGACGTGGACCTTGAAGGCACCCTGCTGGCCCACGCCGACGAGCTGGCCCTGCTCGGCGAGCTGCATGAACAGGCGGAAGACGTAGCCCGTCTCGCAGACGGGGTCGGTGAAGGAGATGCGCGCGTTGTGCGGCGGCGCGAGCTTGCGCGCGTTCCGAAAGATCCAGCTGGCGTTAGGGGAGGGGCAGGAGACTCACGACGCCGCGAAGAGGTGGTACGAGGGCACGCGGAAGCGCACGCCGTTCGCCGTGATGATCTCGAAGTCGCCGTCGATCCAGTACTCGTCGTCGATGATGTGGTCCTCGTGCTCGGGGCGGGGCGAGTTGGGCGCGGAGAGGGGCGCGGGCGAGCGCACGGGGGTGGAGGCCTTGCGCTTCTTGCTGCTCTCGTCCTCGGACATGATGGGCGGGTGGGCGCTCCGGTGAGGAGAGGAACTCGAGCTGGAGAGGTTAAGTATGAATGAGAAGCATGGTGAACAGTGGTGCATGTGGTGGTTGCTGTGCGTGCTGTGCTGTGCGGTGTCAAGATCCGCGTCTGTGCGGACGGAATGTGGACGCCAAGATCTGATTACAAGATTTACGCGTTTTCACCCTAAACCTGGTGGAGGTGGCGTCGCGGAAGCAGATCTCCACCATCTCGGAGAGCGCCAGCATGCGGCGCAGTCTGCCACCACCCAGTGTTGCGGAGCGCGTGCTCCTCTCGACGCCTGCGCTCTTTGTGGATCTCACTGTAACCAGAAGGCTCCTGCTTGGTGCTTGATAGAGAGCGGGTAACAGAGTGAAGCTCGCAGATCGCAGCTCATTGCCCAGTACTCCGGGATCATGGATGGGCCACTTCCTGCACACGCCTCGAAGCCGTACACAGAACGAGGCTCCCAGATTCTTATCCCGGAAGTATCGCGGCTTGAGAGTTGTTGAGCAGTATGCATGTATCAGACGGCGCAGCATGCAGTAGCCTCATCTTCTTGTCACCCAGCTCCCAGGTGCAGGTATGCCAGGTACCGATGTCGGGATCGATCATCCACGTGGCCTCCACCATACATTCGGGGGCTCGAATAAGTCCCCACCCTAACCTGTGACGTTGCCGCAACACACCCACCCATCGTGCACCCGCTGCTACCTGCTCTGCACTGCTCACCAACACTCTCGAGGTGACTGCCAGCCGCCATCCACCTCCCCCCCTCTCCTCTACTCGCATACCCCCAAACACATCGTCCACCATGTCCCGCGGCGCCCTCGACGACTCGGAGATCCAGTCCGAGATGAACAAGATGGTGCGTCAAGCGACGCCCTGGCGGTCGTCGATACACTGGCAGCCCGCCGCCTCACTCCGCTCGTTGAACCGCCCGCTAACCCCAGGTCGCGTTCATCTCGCAGGAGGCGCGCGAGAAGGCGCGCGAGATCCAGGTTAAGGCCGACGAGGAGTTTGCCATTGAGAAGGTGCGTTGCCAACTGCATGAGATGGATAGAGCTGACCGCGTCCGGATCGACATCGCATCGCGCTGCCACCGATCTTCCGCACTCCTGCGCGCGCGCCCCACTCTGCCTCCCTATCCGCCCACTCGCCCGCGTCCCACTCCGCCTAACCCCCTCCCCCTTCCAATCCCGCCTCGCTGCTCTCACGCGTCTCACTTCGCTCGACTCTCCGCTCGACGCAACAGGCCAAGATCGTGCGCCAGGAGCAGCTCGCATTAGATGCGCAGTATGAGAAGAAGCGCAAGCAGGCCGAGGTCGGGTGGAAGATTGCCCAGTCGACCGCGCTCAACCAGAGCCGCCTCGAGGTGCTGCGCAAGCGCGACGAACAGCTCCAGGACCTCTTCGAGGAGGCCAACAACGAGGTCAAGAAGCTCGCCGAGGGCAAGGACTACCCCAAGGCCATGACGCTGCTGATCACGGAGGTGGGTGGCTGGTGCACGCTCTAGCTAGATGTCACAGTGGCGCATAGCTAACTCCAGGTCCTCCTCCTCCTGCTGTCCAAGGACGTGTCCATCGCGCATCGCCCCAAGGACGCGGATCTGGTGAAGAAGTCGGCGGAGGAGGCCAAGAAGCAGTACAATGAGATCTCGGGGCTCGAGTCCGACGTCTCGTTTGAGGACTCGCTCGCGGACGACTCGGCCGGCGGCGTGATTGGCAGCGCGATGGGCGACCGCATCAAGGTCGACAACACGCTGAGCGCGCGCCTGCGCATCCTGGAGGAGAAGATGCTCCCCGAGCTGCGCGAGGACCTGTTCGGCAAGAACCCCAACCGCAAGTTCTACACTGTGAGTTGCGCTCGAGGGAGAGGGCTGACGCCGCACAGTAGGAAACGATATGTTAGTTTAGTCGCGTTAGATGCACGGAAGGTAGCCAAGATTGCGGTGGTGGTGCCATGCGACGGCGGAGAGCTGGCGCCGGAGCTGGGAGGGACGGGGTGACGGGGTGACTGAATGGGTGTGGGAGAAGACTGACCAACATTCACTCTTGGAAGTGTTGACAAGCAGCCCTGATGGGTGAGTACCCAGCACCCGCCGGGATGTGCGCGCGGTCACCGCAGGCGTCTGCACGGTGCCGCTTTTGTGCGACCCAGCCTGCAGATCTCCGTGTCTGTCTGCTGCCTCCGCCCTCTGACATGCAGCTCGACAAATGGAAGAATGACTGGGGAGAATGCGCCCCGTCGCTGCGCTCGTCCGGTTTCTGGCCCCTCACTCCTTCCCCGAACATCGCGCTCGGGTTTGGGTGGTCAGTGAGAAGCTGCCTCCCCGCTTCTGATGGCCTCAAATCTGCAGGAAGTGACTGGTGTTAGGTGCGGTCTAAGGGGGAGCTCGGAGGGCGCTCGCGCAAGAAGCGCGTTCGGGTAACATCTGGATCACCTCAGCACCAACGAACACGATGAGCTCATCTCCATACCCATACCCATATCCATCTCCATCTCCGTCCAGGGACACGATCGAGCTGAGCCTGCGCCATGCCATACCGACGCGGTTTAGGCGCCGCGAGCGCGCAGAGTGCCGGGCGCCGGGCTTCGGTGGCTCATGCCGCGCTGCCCTGCGTCTCCGTGTCCGCAGCAGGAATGTGCCCGCGCCCGAGCGCCCTCCACTCCCCGATCACCAGCAAGTCGGCGAGCGCGCGCCCACTAATCTCGGCGAGCATGCAGCGTCCGCCCATTGTCCTCGTCCCGCGGCGCTCGTCGGCGTGCACACCGGTTCCTGGACGGCGAGTTTGTCAAGGTCCCCACGTAACTTCCCGCCCTCCGGGATGTTACGTAAGGGGAAAAGTCTCTGCGCCATCGTGCCATGTCAACACGCGCCCCCGCTCCAGGGCGCGGGGTCGAGGGTCGACGCGTGCTCCCCGAGTTGAGCGTAGAGTTGGGCCAAGCTCTTGCAATCGCCCATTCACCATGTCCGGCCCCGCGAGCAACCTCCGCGCGCGCAAGACCAACGGCGCCAGCAACGGCAACGGCGAGGCCAAGAAGGCCGCGAGCGGCACCGTGCTCTCGTACGCCATCCCCACCGAGTATGGGCAGGCGATGGACCGCAAGCTCGACACGCACCAGTCGTGAGTCGCCGAGCCAGGAGTAGGGTGGGTGGGCTGACGGCAGGTACGAGTTTGGTGGGCCCATCGGCGTCACAGCCATGATGGTCGGCTTCCCGGCGCTCATGTGTGAGTACTCGAACGGCGGGGACGGGAGGAGGGCGAAGGTGCCGCGGTCTCGCGTCAGCAGCTGCGGGGCTGACCTGCGCCCCCGGCTCTGCGCCCCTCGGAGCGGCTGCTTCTCGTTTTGCTTCGGGGCCCGTGCTCCGCCCGTCCACCACCCCGTCGCCTTCCCGCCTGCGGCTCGGCTCGCGGACATGCGCTGACCGAAGACTACCTCTTCGTGTGCCTCTGGTACTACGACGGCAAGATGGTGCACCCGGAGTCGGTCGACGACATCGTCCCCTTCCTCGAGCGCCTGTGGGCGCACATCAAGGTCGGCGCGTACCCCACCAAGTTTGCGTGGGGCTCGTACCTCGGCCTGACGGCGATCCAGCTCTTCTTCGCGTGGGTCATGCCCGGCGTCGAGCAGAACGGCCTCCCCGTCCCGTCGCTCGGCTACGCCGTCCTCCCGTACCGCTGCAACGCCCTCGCGTCGTGGTACACGACGCTCGTTCTTGCCGCCGTCCTCCACGTCACGGGCCTCTACCGCCTCCCGTGGCTCATCGAGAACTACGGCCCGATCATGACCGTCGCCATCGCCACCTCGTTCACCGTCTCGGCCGTGATCGAGATCCTCGCCCGCACCGTGCACTACGGTGGCGCGCCGCTCCGCATGTCCGGCGTGTGGGTGTACGACCACTTTATGGGCGTGTCGCTTAACCCCCGTCTCGGCCCCATCGACCTCAAGATGTTCGCCGAGGTGCGCGTGCCCTGGGTGCTCCTGTTCCTGCTGTCGCTCTCGGGCGCCGTCAAGCAGTACGAGGACCTCGGCTACGTCACGTACAACATGTTCCACATGCTCCTCGCGACCACGCTCTACATCAACGCCTGCGCCAAGGGCGAGGAGCTCATCCCCCAGACCTGGGACATGTTCCACGAGAAGTTTGGCTGGATGCTCATCTTCTGGAACATGGCCGGCGTCCCCTTCACCTACTGCTACCCGGTCATCTACATGACGCGCTCCGACCCGGCGTCGTACGCGTTCCCCCTCTGGGCCAAGATCCTCATGTTTGCGACCCTCGTCACGGGCTACTACATCTTCGACAGCTCGATGGCGCAGAAGTCGGCGTTCAAGCTCCAGCAGCAGGGCGACTACAAGCCCCGCGGCGCGTTCCCCACCGTCCCCTGGAGCGTGGTCAAGAACCCCAAGTTCATCCAGACCAAGCACGGCAACAAGCTCCTCACCGACGGCTGGTGGCAGTACGCCCGCAAGATCAACTACACGGCCGACTGGTGCCAGGCGTTCACGTGGGGCGCCACCGCCGGCTTCAACACCCCGATCACAATGTTCTACCCCGTCTTCTTCCTCGCCGTGCTCACGCACCGCTGCGGCCGCGACTTTGAGAAGTGCGCTGCCAAGTATGGCGACGACTGGGTCGAGTACTGCAAGGTCGTCAAGTGGCGCTTCATCCCCTACATCTACTAAGCGGCTGCGCCAGCGGCCGGTAGGCCGCGCAGCGCTGCGTGGTGTTCTGCCACGCACGCGCTTGGAGATTGCTGGGCTTGCCCCGCCTCGACACTCTAAACCTCCTATACATGTAGCTAGATGTCGGCACCTCGGTACCCCGCGCTAGTATCACCCTGCAAATGCATACCCTTGAATCTAGCGTCGCGTGTGCCGTTGGCCGTTGGTTCGCACCTCGCACCCTCGCACCACGAGAAGTTTGCCAGCTGCTTCTTTGTCGGCGTCATGCCCACCCGCGTCCGAGTCCGCCATCACCGCAGCCATCCACACGCCACCGCCATCACTGCACAACCTCGCCGTCACGCACACAGTACACACATCCATCATACAAGACTACAACATACAGAATGTCGGTCCACCGTCACCCCCCACCGCGCGCCGCAGCGAGTCGTCGCGCTCAGCCCGAGGGCGAGCGCCTCGGCGCAGCGACGCGGGGTGTAGCAGGGGCGCACGCGGTTTGGCTATCACCGGGCGAGACCGTTGCTATAGGAAACGGGAACGCGAGACCCTCCATCGGGAGTAGGTAGGGAATCGAACTTTTGTGTTTCTGGCGTCAGCGTGCTCACGAGGTGTGGGGGCTGGGTCGGTGCTGCAGCAGCAAGGCGCAGCACCGACCTTGCAGGTCGCGACTTACCCAGGATTTTTGTTCAAACGAGAACGAGACGGCCCAGCTCGAAATTTATGCTGCACGAGCGCGAGTCTGATACGGATTGGCTAGGGCAGAGAGCAGGAATGGAAAGACAGGTGTAAAACTCTAGCGTGCGGTTACGTCAATCGGCTGCAGGGATGCAAGCGGAAGCATGCGTCCGCCAGCACGCGGCATGGAAGGCACTCTACTGATTCTGCTCACCCTTCGCATCAGCCGCGCCAGCTATTTTTACTCCGTGAGAATCTCGTCCTTGTGGCCAACGCGGTGGAGGCGGCCAACCTCGACGTCGTCGTACACGACGTCCTCGAGCTCGGCGATCCGGGCGGGCTGGCGTTCCGACCGGTGGCCGTTGGTCCGCTTGGCCTCAAGTCAGCCTGCTCCCTCCACTGCGACTCACCATGTCCCCCATGGCCGCATACATCCCGGCGTCGAGCGGGGCGAACGGGTACGAGGTGAACGTGTGACCCGTCAGACTCTCCGTAGGCTGGTTGGGCGGATGTGGTGACGGGGTTCATTAATTCTGTTCATTAGAAATCCTAAGGAAATGTAACATTAGCCCGAGGCCGCGGAGTTGTCTCCGATCTCCGTCCGGTCCAGGTCCCGGTGGATGATGATAGTCTAACGTTTAGTGCGTGCGCAATGTACATGTGCACAAATTAACCGTTAGGTTAATAAGCCTGTGTTCGAATCTCGTCCGGTCTGCTTGGCAACAGAATCGAACAATACGCCCTAGCAGTCCCGGAGCAGAGTAGATTAGGCACTGCTAAAATGCCAGCACCGACCTATTCCCCGTGAAGCCCACGAACAGCAGCGGCCATCCACCTTTTTCATGTCCACCCGCCTTTATACAGTAGAGTATGGCGAGGAGAGGCAGAGAGGGAGAGTAGTGAGAGGTGAGACGAACAAGAAGAAACAGAGTGCATGAACACCCACCTTTTGCATGTCCACGTTTTGCATGTCCACGTTTTGCATGTCGCATGCATGTCCACCTTCTACATGTCGTGCTTGTAGGACGGCGTTTCATCTCATGCGGAGGGACGTCGATTGGCACGGTTAACCAATTCCAAAGCTCAAGGCCACAACTGACATGCCGCATCCTCTCCTGCTTTACATAGTGGTTGAGCGTCGTCGTCTTACGAAGAACGTGTACACATTAGAAACGCTTGCCAAGTTGAACATTCTCAGCGGCAGTCACAAGCGCTGTGCCACTTCCGCCTCCACTCGTTCCACGCGGTATTACGTCAAGGGATCCTGATGAAGAGATCCGTGCCCCCGCATGCCTCCGCGCCCGACCCTGAGCACGATCACGACCCAAGAACCGATCCCACCACACATGGCTCTCGCCGACACCATCACTGTACCTACTGTACCTACTGTACCGCACAGTGCCTCTCTCTCACCCGCCCTGTCACGCACTCTTTCGTCGTCACAACATCTCTCTCTCTCTCCCTCTCTCCAAACTCGACAAACACTCCACCTCCCCCCTCACCATGCCAGACCCAAGGAGAGCAATGCGACACGACTCGATGCAGTCAACAACCAGCATCGGGTGGCCACGCCCACCAAGCCCTTCGGTGAGCATCTCGGCCTTCTCGACAGCTGCCAGGTTGGCCGGTGCGATGGTGCTCGCACCTCACACCCTCGTTTCGCCGCGACAACCCGGTGACTGCCGCCCTCCCCTCCTAGCGCTCGGAATGCTGACCCTCAGTTCTCGACCACGACAACCGGCTCCAAGGTCCACCTGTCCGACTCGCAGACGCTTATCTCGCGCAAGGACTTGCGGGCGTCGATGTTGTGCTTTGAAGAGGTGCGTCGATGGGGCGAGCAGGCCGCCCTCCTTCCTTCTCCTCCTTCCTTCTCACATCGCCCCACAGCCTTCCCCCGAGAGCACACTAACACGCAGCTCATGGCGGCCGCCAAGGCGTACCGCAATGCGCTACTGGCCATGTCGAGCGCCACCGCTGCTTTCGCATCAGCTATGGAGGCGTGTTCCCGGTACGGCTGACCGCGCACGCGTCACGCTAACGGCAGGGTGAAAGGGTGCCGCGAGGCCAACGCGGGGATGGCTGGCGGCGCGGGCCTGCAGTACCTCATCTCCAACCACGAGCAGCTTCTCGCCGACACGGTGTACCGGCAGTTCGAGATCCCGCTGCTCGAGGCGCTGGACAACTACAAGATGATGACGTCCGAGCGGCTCGCGAGCTACGAGAAGGCGCTGCACAGCCAGAGCGACAAGATCCGCAAGACCGAGGCGGAGAACATGAAGATTGGGCGGCGGCGCAAGCGCGACCTCAACCAGTTCCGCGCCGCGCTTGCCGACCTCCAGCGCCAGGTCGACGAGCTTGACGGTATTAAACTGGCGTACCACGAGGAGGTGCTCGAGGCCGAGGAGGAGGCGTGGGAGACGGTGTTGAGCAAGGTCGCGTTCGTGATCCGTTCCCAGCTCGACTTTTACGAGAAGATCGCCGGCAAGGCGAGCGACCCCGTGCTCGAGCCCCTCGTCATGTCCATCCCCGACCCCTTTGACTCGTACGGCCCGCCGAAAGAGGAGGGCCAGATCTTCAGCGTTCTTTCTCCGTGAGTCTCACGGTGCAAAAGCGCCCGAGGGTTCTCTGCATTGAGCTTGATCGTCGTCGAGCGTAGCTCACACCAGTCTTCACATCGACTCGAACCCCACCTCACCGCTGCCGGGCCTGCCGCGCGTGTCGAACAGCACGTCTGCAGCGGCGTCGCCGAGAGTCTCTTCACCCGTCAAGTTCGGCTTCAGCTCGGTGACGCCCGCCAAGGCTGAGACCTCAGAGATCGACGTCTCGGGCGAGCGCAGCCCCTGGGACGACTCGGAGACCGGCACGCGTACAGCGCACCGCGAGCTGAGCGTCATCGACGAGGCGGCATCGCCTGCCAAGAGCATGGTGCCGAGACCGGCGAGCAGCGAGTACGGGGAAGACGACGACAGAGACATTGGGGCGAGAGCGATGGAGGGGCGCAAACTAGACGTCATCAAGAAGGGGAGCCGAGACCTCGACGCGGTCGACGACGATGGCCCCTCGAATGACGACAGAGGCGGGCCAGACCACGCCACCTCGCCGCCGAAGGTCTAGCACTTACTCCGCCCCGTTCATCACCTGTGACTCCCCGCATCACACCCGTATTGTTGTTATCTCGGATTCCACTCTGAGTATAGTCCCTCCGAGATCCCTTGTTCTCCTAGCTGGCCATCTAGACATTCCAGACCGTTGTTTGCCTGTTGCATGCATCAGTATGTGCACACTCTATACATCTAAGTCCTTCTACTGCACCTTGCGCTCGTCGTGCACCCCAAACATCCACCCCTCTAGCCACCCACCCTCGGCCCCGCCGAGCTGCCATCCGCCGATACCGCCGAGGCCAGTCCAGAGCCACTCGATGGTGCGCCGAATGCGGCCCGGCACCGACTCGGGCGCGGTGCGCGGGATGTGCTCAGTGAGGAAGTACCACGCGGCACCCGCGACGAGGCCGACGCCGTATCCCGCCGCGATCTGAGGCTTCGAGTGGTAGTGGAGCGCGTATCTGGGGTCAGCGCATCCGCTCCCAAACCTACCGGGAGTACGCGACAGCGAGGGACCACGCCGCCAGCCCGAAGACATAGATACCCGTCCGGACGGCGTGCACCGTCCTCGCGCGCGCCGACACGCTGCGGGCGGGATACCGCCCCCCCTGGCTCCAGGCGTACAGGCACCCCCAGGCGAGCACGAACGCGCCGGCCTGCGCGTGGCTGCTCGGCATGCCGTACCCGTGCCCCACGTGCGGGCGGTGGGGAAACGGCCGCGGCGCGCGCAGCACCCGCTTCAGCGCGAGGCTGAGCACCTCGTTCCCCACGCTGCCGGCGGCGAGGAGGAGGAGCGTGAGCCGCCGCCCGAAGACCACGAGGGCGAAGTACGCGACGAACAGGAAGATCGGGGAGAGGCTCAGCAGCGCGAGCGGGATGCCCAGGCGCGACGACGGGTCGTACACGATGTGCGTGAGGGCAAAGTGCTTGGCCTCGGCGAGGTCGAGCGCGCCGAGCGAGCCGTCCATGATGAGCGAGTAGTTAGGAGTGATTGTGCAGAGTCGGAGTCGCGTCGTGGCCGTGCCTGCGTTGACTTTTGGGCTGGCCGGGCCCCACAGCCCAGGCACGGGTGGCCATGGCGATGACGGAGGTGTTAGCCTCGTCTCTTCGGCTTGCTGTTTCTCCTCTCTCCTCCCGTCTCTTATCCCCCTCGCCATCGCCATCGCCATCGCCATCGCCATCGCGCGCGCCCTGCTCACTACTCGAGCAACCACTACCCTTGGCGAGTGGACTGGCCTGGCGTGTGAATTCGGCCCGGCGGCCGCGGGATACGAATCCGCCAAACATGTCCCTCCCTTCCTTCCCCGGCGCGCCAGCGGCGACGGAGCCCCCCTCCGTCCCCGGTCCCGGGCGCGGCGGCGCCGGCGACCACCTCCCCTCCTCCCTATTGATCGTATGCGGTGCATGCACCTTCATCGGTGGGCTTGCGCGTTGGAGATAGCTGACAACAGCAACGGCGCTGAGTATCTGGTCGATCGTGCTGCAGCTCAAGAACTACCGCATGCCTGCGCTGCAGCGGTGCGTCGTGCGCATCATGGTCATGTGAGCTGCTCGTCCTCCTTCTCTTTCTCCTTCTCTCCCACCCACTTTCCCTCGCCTTCTCTTCTTCCCACCCTCCATCCCCGACCCAGCGCCTTTCTGACTGCAGGGTACCGCTCTACGCACTATCGTCCCTCATCGCGCTGTACTCGCTCAACGCCGCGTTCTTCATCGACGCCATCCGCGATCTCTACGAGGTAGCTCCAATGGGCCGAGCGAGCTAACCCCAGGGCTTCGTCATCTACACCTTCCTCCAACTGCTCATCACCTACCTCGGCGGCGAACGCGACCTCCTGCTCCGGCTCAACGGTCGCCCACCAATTCCCCACACCTTCCCCGTCAACATCTTCTTCGCGCCCATGGACCCCAGCGACCCATGGACGCTCCTCAACCTCAAGCGCGGCGTCCTCCGTGCGTCATCTGCACCGATTGGAGCCGTAGCTGACAGCAGAATACGTCCAGATCAAGCCACTCCTCGTCGTCGCCACGGCGGTGTGCAAGTGGACCGGGACGTGGAAGGAAGGCGAGTTCACACTCACCTCGGGGTACACCTACGTCACGATCGTGTATAACATCAGCATCTGTCTGAGTCTCTAGTGCGTACCGCACAGAGCCCGCTGACCTCAGCTGCCTTGCCATGTTCTGGGTCGCTGTTAACAAGGACCTCCTGCCCTTCCGGCCTGTTCGTGAGTTGTACAGCCCTCACCTGTCAACTGACCGCAGCCAAGTTCCTCTGCGTCAAGGGCATCCTGTTCTTCTCGTTCTGGCAGGGCGTCTTTGTTGGCTTCCTCGTGTCCACCGGCGCGATCAAGTCTGGTGAGCTCCAAAGTAATTGCAGTGAGCTGACAGCAGTCGGGCCATACACCGACCCGGAGCACATGGTCCTCGCCATCGTCGACTCGATGATCTGCATCGAGATGCCCTTCTTCGCGATCGCGCACGTGAGCTGCCCGGTTTCGATCGTAGCTGACACCAGCAATACGCCTTCCGCGCCAGCGACTACATCGACAACTCGGTCATACACGTTGCCCGTCTTCCCTTCATCTACGCCGCACGCGACGCGTTCGGCGTCAAGGACGTCTGGGAGGACATCAAGTACACTTTCCGCGCGCGCGGGGTGTCGTACAAGGCCTACGAGGCAGCCGACAGCGGCCTCCACTACGGCGAGGGAAGGCAGAAGCGCATCCGCGCTGGTCTGCGCTACTCTAGAGGCGGGAAGGCTAAGTACTGGCTGAACGACCCGAACACCGATGGCGAGCGCCAGTCGCTTCTCCCGAAGACGAATGGGGACATGCCGTTCCGGGCAGATGACAGCAGCGACTCGGACGTGAGCGACGCGCCGAGCCTGGACTTCAGCGACATCAGCGACGGTGAGGAGCAGATGTACGAGCGCGCTCGCCGCGTGGGCTACTCGGGCTTCCCCAACATCGACATAAGTCGGGAGCAGGCTCGGCGAATGCGGCGGCACGAGGAGAACGGTATCCTCGCCGGTCGGCGACTTCGCTTGTCCTCAGATGCGCGTCAGCGCGCTGCCTCTCCGGCTTCCCCAGTACCCGGCCCATCGGGGCGGCAACGGCGGAGCACCAAGAACCGCCAGGCCGACAAAGGCAAGGGTAAGGGCAAGGGCCGTGCAGGGGTGTACGGCCAGTGGGGCGAGCACGCCAGTACTCGCCCCCCACCAGTCATCGCGGAAGTAGACGACGCGCCGTTCGACGGGGAAAACGAGAACCCCAGCGCATGGCACGCCGACGACGAAGGTGTGGGGATGCGCTGGACGCAGAAGCCGAAGCCGCCTCCAGTCTCGACCACGCCAGAGCCGCAGCCCAAGATCGACGTTGTACCCGCACCGGCATCGCCCGAGACGGTCGTCGCGCGCTCTGATGCAGTCGATCTCGTGAGCGAGGCGCAGCTCGAGACTCCCGAGACCCGGACGCGCAGCATGTCAGCGGCGGCGCAGGTGCCCGACGTCAAGCCGGTCAGGTTGATACAGTCACCACACGAGGACGCTCCTTCGCCCACCATCGCCAGCAAGATGGAGGCACTGTCGCCGCCCACAGACATCCCTCCACGCGACACTGCCTCGGCCCCGCCTCTCATCGAGCGCGACGCTTCGCCAATGCCGTCATCAGGCCGCGCATCTCCCCCTCGTTCGCTTGAGGCCGACGTCTCCCCGCCAGATGCATGGGAGAGACCAGAGCCAACCTTCCCAGCGCGGGCCCCTCAACCGCAGCAGCGCAGCGAGCCGCGGCGCGCACCTGCCCCTCCTTCCCCCGACTCCACGGTGTCCTCCAAGTCCTTCCGCTCCCCCTCCTACGGCCGCTGGGAGCCCGACGATAACCCGTGGGCCTAGATACATTGTGGTACAATAGATGCAGGGTATAGTGTCTAGTCCTCCTAATCCAAATCGTCAAACATGCCCGCCGCCTCCTTCTTCTCCACCCGCCCCCGCGTGCTCTTCACCTCCTTCTTGAGCGCGCGGTACTCGTCGGCAAAGTCCTCCTCCTCGCTGTCCTCCTTGACCACCTTCCTCTTCCCCGCCTTCTTCTCGGGCGCAGGAGCATCCTCCTCCACAAGTCCCTCGGCGATACGGCGCGCCCACGCCGCCTCGGCCTTCTTGTCCTTCTTCTCTCGCCGCTCCTCCTTGCGTGCCCGCTGGTCCTTCTTCCCGCTCCACGCCGAGTTGACCTCGGCACGCACCTTGCGCTTCTTGCGCTCGCGCTCGCGCTCGGCGTCAAGCTCTCCCGAGGCGCGCTTGGCCGCCTTCTCGACGAGCGCGGCCTGGCGCTGCGCCTCGCGCTTCTTGTCGGCATACGCGAGCGCGTCCCACTCGACATCGGCGTCGGTCCACACCAGCTGCGGCACCTCCTCTTCCTCCTCCACCTCCTCTTCCCCCTCCTTCGGCTCCGGCCTCTCGCCGGCCGCCGCCTTCTCCTTGGCCTCGGCGCGCTTCTTCTCCGCCTTCTCGCACCGCCGCCGCCAGTCCCGCACCTCGGGCATCAAGGGCAACCGGAGCAGCCCGAAGGCCGTCCCGAGCGCGGCGTAGTCGATATCCTTGGGGCGGAAGATGAAGCTCGCCTCGTGCTTGCTGTATGCTTGCGTGGCTGAGACGAGGGCCTTGGCCCCGCGGTCCGCGAGGTCGCGGTCGGTGAGGATGACGGTCCGCAACCGCTCGAGCAGCTCGAGCGAGTTCGGGTCGGCGGGGAGCGGCGCCTCCCCCGCCTCGAGGTCAGCGCCGAGGTAGGGGTGCGGCGCGAGCGGGATCTTGCGCACAGAGAGGAAGTCGACGTACTGCTCCTCCCTCCCGCGCGTGAGGAGGATTACTGCGCGCCCTGCCCGCCCCGCGCGCGCAGTGCGGCCCACGCGGTGCGAGAAGGTCTTGGGGTCCGTGGGGGCGTCGTACTGGATCACGGCGTCGATGTCGGGGAAGTCGACGCCGCGAGCGGCCACGTCCGTGCAGAGGAGAACGGCGGGGGCGAGGTAGGAGGACGCGTGGGCGTTGAAGCCCGAGAGCGCGGCGTCGCGCACGCGTGGGGGCAGGTCGCCGTGCAACGAGGTGAGAGTAAACTTCTCCATCTCGGGGAGACGGGAGAGGATCTGGGGTCAGCTTCTCGGGGGGCGCGGCAAGCTGGACGTACGCGGTAGAAGTAGTCAACGGCGGCGCCGGTGGAGAAGTAGACGATAAATTTGGCAGCGTCGTGAACCTTTGCCTCGCGTTGGAGCACGCGGAGGAGCTGCAGCGTCTTGTCGGCGAGCCCGCAGACGAGGAACGTGTTCGCGAGGCCCATGGGCACGCGGCGCTCGGTGGCGCTCTCGCCCGTCCGCTTGTCCTTGAGGTTGACCACAATGCGGACGGGGTTACGCAGCCCGACGCCGACGAGGTCCTCGACGGCGTCCGTCATGGTGGCGGAGAAGAGGTGTGTCCTTCGCTGCTTGGGGAGGTGGCGCATGATGCGCTCGACGTCGCGCCGGTGGTCCGGGGCACTAAGGAGGCGGTCGGCCTCGTCGAGCACCAACACGTCGAGATTGCCGACGCGGACGGCGGCCATGCCCCGCGGCGAGAGGAGGAAGGAAGCGAGGCGGCCGGGCGTCCCGACGAGGATGTTGGAGCCCTGCCCGAAGAAGGTGTCGTACGGCGCCGCTGTGCCGCCCGTCACGAGGCAGGCGAGGGGATACTCGGGCGGCGGGGGTGGCGGCGCCTCCTCCCCCTCGACGGGGGTGGGCTCCCTGGGCGTAAATGTCGCGAGGAAGAGGTTGAAGACCTCGTGGATCTGGGTGGCTAGTTCGCGCGTCGGCGCAATCACCACGGCGGCGACCTCGCCGCGCTTGTACTTGTGCTCGGAGCGGACGAGGCGCTCGAGCACGGGCACGACGAAGGCGAGTGTCTTGCCCGAGCCCGTGACGGCCTGGCGTCAGCCAGGTAGACGGGGTGCTTACCTCGACGACGCAGTCCTGGTTCTTGATCGCGCGCGGGATCGTGCCCGCCTGTACGGGGGTCATGCGGTCGAAGCCCTGGGCGGCGATCACGTCCGCGATCCACGGCGTCAGAGGTGGGGTGAGGCTGCTCCAGGCGCCGCCGAAGGCCGGGGCGCGCGGGGCGGGGCGGGGCATAGTCGGTGAGGGATGTTGTGATGGCAGGAGGGGTGGAGGGTGGAGGAGGCAAGTGGAGGATCAAAATATCTGCGGGGTTCAGGAGATCTCCGGTGGATGCGAATGTTGCTACCATTAGGACTGGGCTAATCGAAAACGGATTAGCGGGAGCAAAGCGTGTGGCGCTCCAGGCCGTGGCGGTGGTTGTGCTGCGGTTCTGATCTGTGTCAGCTTGTGCGGTGCGAGGAGGCCGGGAGACCATGCTGTCCTGGGGCATGACAAGTGCATTTGGACTCGTCTCTCGCAATCTCGGTGTGACGTGAATCCCCAGAGGGACCAAGAGTAGCAGTTTCACCACTCGAGTTCACACTACGCCTTCACCAAACATTGCCCTTCCACCTCTTGTCCCTACGTCCTCCTCTCACCATTACCCACTTCAGCACCTCCCTACCCTTCACTCATGATCACGAGCCAGTCTTCAAGCACCCCAGCCGAAAGCTGCATCGACGACTGCCGCAGCAGGGCGCCTGCCACTCCCACCTACAGCCCCTCTCCCAGCCTCCAGGACCCCTCCGGCACTGTAGTGAACGCACCCCGACCCAAGAGCAACGCTGCGACCTCTCCTACATCCTTCAAGGCCACAAACCCACTCTGGGATTTCGAGCCCCCCTCAACCTACCTGCCAACTCCCATCTGCGTCAGGACTCCCGAGGGCCACACCCACAACGTCGATATCTGCCTCCTTCTGAGCCAGAGGTACGCTCTCTCCCCCGCGATGGCACTAACATCAGCTCGGTTCTCCGTGAGGACTTCCACTTCTGCCCCGAAGCGGACTACCTGACTCTCGAGGACACTCCCTTCTGTCGTTCCGAGACGTTCCTCCTGTTTCTTAAGCTCCTGGAGGAAGGTACCCTCCCGTGCACCAACCGCACCTCTCTTGCCAACCTCGCCAAGCTCATCAAGCTCTACGACTGCAAGCCGACGCGCGAGATACTGCTCTGCCACTTGCGCGACTTCCTCCGGTCCGGCTGGGCGTACCACCTCACGGCCTTTGCCTGCGGCTCTATCCTCGGCTGCATCGACACGTGTATCGTTGCCCTCCAGGCGCCAGTCTGCCACTGGACCAACAAGCCCCGTAAGGCGTACTCTACCCCTGGTACGATCGGCAAGAACATGCTCCACCCCGCGCACTGGCCGCTCGAGGCCTTCAACGAGGTGCCGACCCCCTACTTTGTCGCCCTCCTCCGCGCATTCACCAAGTACGAGGAGGAGCCGCTCCCGCTGGACAAGGCGCGTCCTCTCCAGGTGGAGGCGCTCCCTCGCCTCTTCCGTGAGGAGATTACGCGCACGCTCGGCGAGCTCAAGGACGAGTAGTAGCAGAAGTCGCCTCAGTAGTTTATAAGTAGTGGACGACATGCCAAGCCGTGTTCAACCGACCTCGCGGATCGTGGAAACTGCGCAGTGCGTCATACCAACACACGACGCGACGCGTCAGTATCGGTGACCCCGGGGCGTTACCGGACACCGGTCGCCGAGGGCCGGAAGCAAACAACCCCGGCTGCGCCGCTCTGCTACACCTTCCTTCTCTCGTCGCCATCCCACTTCATCATCTCTCCATCTCTCATCCTCTCCGCACCATCACCGCATTCGTTCCTTCCTTGTAGCAACTCGTCTCGACTGGCCTCTCGTCACTGTAGCAATTCGTCCGACCCACACAACACGGTCTTTACTCGCTTTCAAGAGTACTTTATCGCCACAGACACTTCTACCTCCCATCACCCGTAATCACCTTCCTCCTCCCTTCCGATCCGAACCTTCACTCCGTGCTTCTGTGCCCCACTGCCTCAAGAACCGGCACCGGAGCGTCGACCGCCCGTTGATCAAGCGCCGCTGTTCCGTGCTTGCCGCCCTCGCCGCACACCAAGCCCCCTCCTTCCCACAACCTTCCCTCCTCCCACACCCACCAATGGGCCTTCTCGACATCCACACCCACAGCGGCCGAGCGGTCATCTCGCCCTGTCCGAGCGGCTCTTCCTTGAGCACCCTCATCACGGATGACAGGCAGTGGACCGAGGGCGATGTCGAGCTCGTGAGCTCCGACTGCGTTCGCTTCCGTGTTCCGTTCTACGTTCTAGCTCACAGGTGAGAGAACTTCCAGTCGCTTCTGACCTCAGCATGGCCCTGCGAGACCTCCGTCACCTCGATCCCAGCCTAGACCGCAGCTTCACTTTCCTGGACCCCGAGTTCGAGTTAGCCATGGTCCTCCGCCTCTTCTTCCGCTTCGTCACCCAGGGCGAGCTGCGCGACTCTGACCTCAACGAGTACACAATCTCTCTCACCCACTTCGCCCAGTTCCTCGTCAAGTGGGACTGTGTCGTCACCCGAGCCCACTTCCTCACCTTCATCCGCGACGAGGTCCGCGCCCCGCGCGCCACCCGGCGCATAGGCCCTCTCACCAGCTTCAAGGTCGCCGCCATCCTTGGGTGCCCCATGACTGCCGCCACCGCTCTCGACTCCCCCATCGGCCCGCAAAAGTCCACCTACGACCCCTACCCCTCCGTCGTCTACAACATTCTCGATCCGTCGCGCTGGAACATACAGCATCTCGTTGACGTTCCCATTGACTACCATTGGGCCCTACAGCGTGCGTTCTACCGTCATCGCTTCCAGTTCCAGACCACCGGCAGTGGTCGCCTTCCTAAAACCATTGGCGAGTGGTTCCGCAAGTACCTGAGTGACGCTCCGCACGCGCTTGCGATTCCATCGAGCAAGCGTAACTGAGCAGGTGCAGGGCACAGGAGATGGCCAGGGACTAATACTGATAGCGCTTGTAGCATCGTCATAGGCTCCCTTGCGCCGCGTTGTTCATGACTAAGGGGGGATGGCGAATGGCTGACACAGTGATTGTGAACGGAGTGGGGGCAAGTCAGTGCTTTTTTCCAGTTAAACCGTCGAACCGGCAAACCCTCCAATCCTGCCAACACGCTCCTCCACACCTCACACCTCCACTCGTCAAGACACTATCCGTTCGCGCAAGCACCGTCCACTTGTCCACGACCACTGGCGCTCGGTCACTCATCTAGATTCATCCTCTTCACCCCCTAAGCCACCTTTCACACCCCATTTGCCCCTCTTCAAGCCCTGGTTCACCGCTCATGTCTCGTCTCCAGCTCAATGCCGGCGCATGGCACCAACCACATGGGGTGCTTACCCAGACCACGGTCTCGGAGGCTGTCACCGATGTGGTCAACGACGCCACATGGACGGACGGCGACTTCGAACTCATCACCTCGGACAGGGTACGCTTCCTTGTGCCCTCCCACCACCTCTACGCCGCAAGGTAAGCGTCCCCCCACCCTCCTAACGCCAGCGCGGTCTTCCGGCACGCGAGTCAGGTTGCATCGGGTCCCCTGAGTATGGAGCTAACCGACGGCGAGTGCGAAACCACCCTAATCCTCCGGGGCGTCCTCTCTCTCGCCTGCTCGAGTCATGACACCAGCGGCCTCCTGGGCCACTCCTACTACAGCATGTCAGAGCACCTGCTGCACCTCTTCACCTTCCTGCGCAAGTGGGACTGCCCCGCAGCCCTGGAGGCGCTGGAGGGGCGCATCAGGGCGCTCGTGGGGGACGGGCTGCGCGACCCCGTGTTCGCGTTCGCAGTCGCTGCCCGCGCAGAGAGATATGAGCTGTGCGTGGATATCCTGCGCCTCAGCCAGAACCAGGTGCCCTCTGCAGAGTGCCAGCGCGAAGGACCCGCGGGACCGGTGTGGGCGCCGCACACCTGGCCGCTGCGGTTCCTCTGGGTGTGTCCGCGGGATCTCATGTGGGCGCTGGGGCGGGCGTGGCAGCACCGGCATGTGGGCGGGCTGCATGTCGTTTTTGAACGGGTCGTGGAGCAGCAGCGGCACGGATACGCGATTGCGTCCGCTGTTGATGGGTTCACGATGTCCGTCCGCGTCCCCGAGCGCGCTGTTGTGCCGCTCATCATCGGTGTGCCGTTCATCGTGTTCGCCTTCATCGGCATGGCGGTGTGAGGCAACGGAAAGGGGATCTTTGCCGCAGTGGAGAGGGTGTGACGGTGTAAGGGACATTGAGCGCTCCCGTCTTGTCCAGGGACTGCGCCAAGGTCCTCCCACTATCTAGGTTGCATTGCGTCACTGATACTGTATTTAAATATTATGCAATAATCCTGCGACTGCCACACTCCCTCCCCATATCGACCGCAGACCGCATTGCAGATTGCACCGCACCACCCGGCACTCGTCGCATGCGACGCCACCAGGCGACACTTAAACCCTCAAGCGACATATCTTACTGTGGGCACAAGACCCAAAGAGGTGATTTCTGCACAGAGTGGCACCGCCACCCGGATTAGTGGGGTTTCCGCTCAAGTACAGAAAAAACCTTGCTCCTATGCACTCCTAACCCACTCCAGCCTCACTATAGCGCTCCCAAACGCCGTTCTGGCCTTTTGCGCGCTCGTGAGAGTCTTTGGTTCGGGAGGAATCGTGTACCAGCTCCCGGAGTCGGATGGGAGGTTGGGGGCCGTTCCGGCTCAAGCACATGCATTCGAGGAGGCGCGCTGGAGTAAAGTTGTGCGCCTGATTCTGGGGAGCCATATGGGCGTGGTCTGGAGGCTGTACAACGACGCGTTGAAAGTGGTTGCTCGACGCCTGTGGGCGGGCGGTAGTCACCTGCGGCTGAGTTCGGAAAGGGGCGCCGGGGGCCAGAGGCGGGGCACGACTAGTTGTGAGATCGCTCATACTCTGCCTGTGGGCTTCTCTAAATCCCATTATTCCCCTGTCTTGTCGTTTCGTCTTGATACTGCGCACGATCGTCGCCATGAACGTTGAGGTTGTAGCCAGACGGGATGGTTTGCCAAGGTGAGTCGCCAATGCGCCTGCCACGTGCGCCACATTCCGTTTCCACTTCGGTGAGCCTCTCATGGCTACTGTCAGTGGCTTCGCAAGGTAGGTAGCGGTGGAGAGCTCGGAGGATAGTCTGACATGATGCATATTTACGATATATTCACAGTGTGGCTCTATGAAGTCTACGTTCGAAACTACTGATGGCCCCAGTGTATCGACAGAACTCCTACTCGTCCGAGTACGACTCGAGACACTTCTTAAATGTCGGGCCGAGCTCCTTGGTGGCTCCTACTTCACCGAAGGCGCGGTTGAGTGCGCAGACGTACTCGGCAGGGGTCCCATAACTCCAGAAGCCCACTGCCCACCCGGCGTCAAAGACACGCACTCCAACCTTGCCGTGGTGAATATTTGTGGGAAGATGGATGTCGCCCTCGAAGAACCAGACGTCACGATAAGCCCTAAGGGCATCTAGACAGGTGTTGAGGTCCTGAGCCAAAGCTCCACACGCCCAAACATGTAACGCGCTTCCCTTACGTTCGCGCCTCCACTCGCGTAGTTGAAGGAGAACGCCGCGGGGCACACCAAGGCAGCCCCACTTGAGGAGAAAACGGACCAGAGGAATGGGGTCCTCCTGGCCGAAAACCGGATCGAGCGGGCGCCCTACGACGAGCTTGAGGAAGACCTCGGGGACGTCTGCAGCCTCGAAGTCATCATCCGTGAACTCGATTCGACGCGGGGAGCTGGAGGCGACGTCGGCAGCGTCACGGAAGGCCGATCTGGGGGTTAGCAGAGTCTCTCGATGCACGGACGTATCTTGCCGCATAGAGGTAGAAACTCTGGATGCGGAAAACCACGTCGTTAGACGAGGTGAGAGTGAAGTCGCCCTCGGTCCAGTCGGGGTGGACATCGGGCGCGCTTCCTCCGCGTCCGATGTCGCCTTCGGTTCCCTGGTTGCCGCGCCCGGGTGACTATAGGGCTTAGGCGGGGCGCCACCTCGCGAGGGCTGATGGCGCTGGGCAGGCATGGCGGGAAAGGGTGGCTCTGGGCAGCGATGGAAGTCGCCTGGGAAGGGTGTTGTGAAAGCAATGAGGCGACAGGCGCAAGGCGGACCGGCTCAGCAACTCGAGCGGGGGCGAGCGGGGGCCAGCCTTGGGAGGGCTTGATTGTGGAGGATGTGCGAAGCGGGTGAAAGGCGCGATAGGTTGACGGCAGCCAAGGAAGGGGTAGTGGAGGGTGGCTCAGCGGAGGAAGGTTGGGTGGCTGGGGCGCTCAATGGTGGTGCCGAATGCGCAGAAAGCGCTCGCGTGGTGAGTTGCGTATTGGCAATGTGTGCGCTCGAGGAACTTGCGGGATGCAGAGGGAGTGGGTGTGGGTGATGGAGGAAGATGGTGAGGAGGGGAGTAAGCGCAGGCGAGAGGATGTGATGGGTGCCCGGGCTTTGGGATGAGGGGTAGTTGGTGAGTGATGGGAGGTCATGATGAGTGTGAGAGAGGCTGTAGATGAGTGAGGATGGAGAGTAGGAGGACGAGGTGATGATGAGGGAGTTGATGATGAGAGAATGGATGAAAGCAAGATCAGAGATGCGAGGGAAGGTTGCAATGTGATGCCTCTGCTCTACCCCGAGGCGCGAGGAAGGTGGGGGGTCCGTGCGCCACCCACGCCTTGTTTATTGGTGACTCGACTCGCACTCGCTCTGCAGACTGCAGAGCAGCCATACGGGGAGCGACGGTAGCGAGCCTCACCTGCATCCGAGACGGTCGGCGAAACGTAATCTACCGAGCATGAGTTTGCCATGTGAGCTGTCTATGAAGCGGACTGGTCAGAACCGCCTACACCCGGTGTGGCCTCCCCACCCCCGCCCGACTCCGACTTGTTTATGAGCTTCTCCAAATGACCCTTGAAGGCGCCGGCAAGGTGGTCGGTTGCGCCGACGTCTCCAAAAGCCCGCGACAGAGCACACAGGTACTCCGGAGGGATCCCGCCCCGCCAGATAGAGATGCCCCACCCTGTCGGATCGAAAGCGATGGCCTTGCTCTTGTGGTAGTTTGGGTTGTCAGTCGATTGGCGTCCCCACTTGTGACCGTGGCGGGACAGCGCAATCGTGCAGACATCGATGTCCCCCGCTACTGCTCCTACCGTCCAGACGCCCCACGCGTTCGTCTCCTTGCTTCCCTGGAGCAGCCAGGAGCGAAGCTGGAGTAGAAGAAGCTGGAGGACGCCCTCGCAGTCCCACTTGCGCAAGAATGAGGCGAAGGCAACAAGTCGCTGGGTCTCGATATGCTTGCCGCCTGGGAGGCGGTAGCGGGTGATCGTCTCCAGGAAGAGCCGGACGACTGCGCTCGTTTCCAGGTCGTCGTCGGTGAACTCGATGGTCTTGCCCGAGTCCGATTCCGAAGCGAGCACATGACATTGGCGGAAAACTACGCTGCGGCCGGTAAGTACAATACCCAAGCGCCCCGACTGCTTCACCAACGTACCTGGCCGAGAAGAGGTAGTAGCTAGGGATGCGGAACGCGCGACCATTGGAAGACACGAGAGTGAAGTCGCCCTCTGTCCACTCGGGGTCCACTCTAAGGGTCTTGCCCTGCTCCGTGGAGGGGGCTGGGCGGTCGTACGGCTTGGCGGACTGGCGCTCAAGTGAGGTTGAGCGATGATCGGGTGGCATGGTGTGCGGTAAGAGTGTTGCTGCGTTTGATAGGAGAGGTTGCCGGGGGGGGCGAAGGTGGAGGGGCGCGGGCGCAGTATGCTGTGCAGTCGTGCGATGTGTGACGTGCTCAGTTTCTGGAGTGGGGGGCGAGGTGTGTTAAAGAGGGGTGGAGCGAAGCCAGCGTCGGTGTTGGCAAGGCTCGAGGAGTTGTGGTGGAAGTTGGTGTGGGTGAGAAAGCAAGGAGGTGGAGATGTGGACGTGGTGGGCGAGGCAGAGAGCAATGGGGAATGAGGGGAGGGAGGGGAGGTGATGAGAGAGTGGGTGAAAGCAAGTTGACGAGGCAACAGAGTAGGTGATCGTAGGGCAGAGTGAGTGCGAGGAAAGGGGCCAAGTGCGGCATTGTGACACACAAGGGTGGGCGGGGCGCAACATATGTGTGGTCGAGGAACTGACTTTCTGTTGAGGGAGAGAACCAGCGCCTATTCCATTCAATATCGAGCCCAGAGGCAGTGGCCACCTGCTGGTGGCACGACATACTTACGGAACTGCTACTACTGTAGTACAGTGCTTGAAGTCTACGGATGTCGAGTCTTCTTCAGAGCTGATGGTTCTGTTGTGTATGTACAACGGCACTGCCTACATCGCCCCCCACCCTGTCCGTTGTCACTCCCCCTCGTCCACGTTGTTCGAAACCTTGTCCAAGTAACTCTTGGAGACCCCCGCCAGCCTCTTGGTACCCCCAACGTCGCCGAATGCCCGAGCTAAAGCGCAGAGGTACAGTACAGGTCAGGGATGCCTGCCCTCCAGACAACGACGCCCCACCCAGTGGGCTCGAAAACGCAAACACGCGTCTTCGGTTTGTTGGGATCTCTGGTGCCACTGGTCCAGATACTGCAGAAGTTGCCGAGGGCCATCACGCAAGTGTCCTCGTCCTCCGCCACACCTCCCACCGCCCAGACCAGCCAAGGCGCTGAGCCCTGGCTCACTCGATGCCACTCGCGGAGTTGGAGAAGGGGCTCGCAGTCCCACTTGCGTAAGAAGCGAACCAGGCTGGACACCGTAGGAGTGGGGATGTGAGCGAGAGCGGGAAGCTCAAAGCTGGTGGCAGCCTTGAGGAAGAGCCGGATCACTTCGGTGCGCTCAATGTCGCAGTCGTCGAACTCGATGATCTTGGTGGAGACGTCGGCAACGGAGCTGGTATCGCGGAAAGCCTTACTAATGGTCAGAGTGGCTTGACTAGTCCAACATACCTGACTGCGAAGAGATAGTAGCTCTGGATGAGGAAGGCATGCCCGCTGGCCGACACAAAGGTGAAGTCGCCCTCCGCCCATTTGCTGTCGTGGGTTTTCGGCATCCTCGGGGGCGTCTGGCGTTCGTACGGCTTGACGGAGTCCTTGGGCTGCGAGCTGTTCCCGCGCTCGGCTGGCATCGCAAGCGTGGACGGGAAGATGGAGGGGAAGGCGGACGCGAGGAGAGGGTGTCTCGCCACTTGCCGCTCGACACGGGGGGCGCGTGCAAGAGAAACGGAGTGCTTGAGGTCAGGCGAGGGAGAGCAAGGCCGGCGCGAATGATCTGCTCGAGTGGGGCGCCGCTGATGCGGCTGGCTTAGGCACGGAGAGGTGAGAGGAGAGAAGTGTGTAGGCGGTGGGCGCGATTGGTGGTGCTTGGTGTTTGAGTGAAGCGCTCGGTGTGTGGGGCGTTGAGATGCGGGGGGTTGGAAGCGAAAGGATGGCGGGCTTGGGTGGAGGGCGAGGGGCGTCGGAGGGGCGGGAAGAGAAGGTGGAAAGTGGGGAGGATGTTGCGAAGGAACGTGAGAAAGAATGGGCCAACGGGAATGATTTGGCGGGTGCAGACGCGTCGCGAGTGCTTGTGCGTGCGGCGGTGAGAATGCGAGGGCCACAAGGGCCACAAGGCGGGAGCCGTTGACGGGGTCGTATGGGCAGGACAGGAGAAAGATGTACGTTCAGGCTGTGATCCGCTGTGAGTGCTTGAGAGGAGAGGTTGGAAGGCAGGGCAGTCGGGAGGTTGGGAGATGGGGTGGGGGTTGAAGAGGTTTGAAGAAAGGTGAAGAAGAATGAGTGAATGATCAACAACCATGTCATTGTGGGTGATGCGCGTGGTAGCCGGTCGAGATACATGGAGGTCGAACCAAGGAGCGAGATGTAACGTCCAGGTGGGGCGCGTGCACGAACCGTGCGTCGTCGTGGGTGACTCGACCACCCCCAGCACCACACCACACACCCGTCCACCCACCAAAGGATCAAGGCATAAAATACATCGGACACTCGTGTGGCAGGCCCGCGCAGCCGGGCGCAAGGTCGTGTATATCTCTCGCGCACCTGGGGTATCGGCCGTCGGTGCGGGCAGGGGCGGGGATGCGTGGGGTGCGTGCGCGCGGCGCGGCTTACGGGGATCCCGAGACAAAGTAGGGGTGGTTGAGCGCGCGCTTTGCAGAGATACGATGGGCGGGGTCGTAGATGAGCATCTGGGAGAGGAGGTCGATGCCGTCGTCGTCGAGCGCGGTGACCGTCCCCTTGAGGTCGTGCGGGTGCCACTGTGGGAAGGTGGGCTTGTAGTCGGGCAAGCTTCTAACGCCGGGCCAGATGTCCTCGTCTGGGGTGCCGAGCAGGCGGAAGATGCGGAAGATTTCGTCGATCTCCGAGTCACCTGGGAAGAGGGGCTGGCGCATCGCCATCTCGGCGAAGATGCACCCGACCGACCACATGTCGATCGCCGTCGAGTAGTGGCGCGAGCCGAGGAGCACCTCGGGCGCGCGGTACCACAGCGTGACGACCTGGGGTTAGTAAGGGGGTGGAGGGCGAGGTGGGGCGAGGAGGGGAGAGAAGGGAGGGGAGGAATAGGAGGGGGGAATGGGGAGATGAGGAGAGAGCACGGTCGAGGGCACGGCCGAGGGCACGACTCACCTCGTGAGTGTACGTCCGTAAGGGGATGCCAAAGGCGCGGGCGAGGCCAAAGTCGGCGAGCTTGAGGTTACCCTCCTTGTTGATGAGGAGGTTCTGGGGCTTGAGGTCGCGGTGGAGCACTCGGTGCGCGTGGCAGTAGTACAGGCCCTTGACGAGCTGGTAGCAGAACTTCTGTGCGGGCGTTAGCAAGTTGACCGAGGTGGCGCCACTGGGTGACACTCAAGCCACAGGTGGAGGCGGGTTGAGCCGAACAGCCGGCACCCCTGGGGCACCTGGTGCGAGATGGGAATGGGAGTAGACGCACCTTGACCATCCCGGGACCAAGGCCGTCCTTGTCGCCGATCGAGTCCATGTAGCGCTTGAGATCGAGGTCTAAGAACTCGAAGACGAGGTAGAGCTTGGCGTCCGAGTGGACAATGTCCAGGAGCCTGAGGTCAGCAAAGGCATGCGGAGGTGGGTGGTGTGTTTCCGCCACCGTGTGTGTCGGTGTCACCGCGATAAACAGTGTGCACGACAAACAGTATGCGCAATGGCGCGCTCGTATTGCTGGCTGCACCGTGCGTGTCTTCTGGCCCGGCCGCGGCTCTGGGCTAGCACAGGTATGCGCCCGCGCCGCGCTCGCCCCCTGCAGAACTTCCGCACCCTCGCGCCGCCGGGCGCATGCAAACATGCCGACACCAAGTGTGCAGATGCAGATGACGACGTCCCACGCCCTCCTCACGCGCACACTCACTTGACAATGTTGTCGTCCTTGGACAGCTCCTTGAGCAGCGAGATCTCGCGGATCGACGTGCTGGGCACGCCCTCGTCCTCGGCCTCGAGGCGGATCTTCTTGAGCGCGACATACGATCCTGTCCGGATATCGCGCGCCTTGTACACGACGCCGTACGTGCCTGCGGGGGGGGGGACGGGACGGGCGGGAGGGGGGGTGCAGGGGTGGTCGGGAGTAACATGCAGCATTGGGACGGGGAGTCGACGCGTCAGCACGCGCCCAGCGGCTAGACAGAGAGGGGCTCACCTTCGCCGACCTTCTCGAGCTTGGTGTAGTTCTCGAGCGACATGTTGGGGGGATCACGGGCTCGGGGGTGCCAAGAAGTGTGCGGCTGCGGGGGCCGGCAGGCTGTCGGGGGGTCGTGAGCGGGGGTGGAGGAGGGAGTTTTGGGGAGATGAGAGGTGTCGAGAAGAGATGGAGATGGTTAGTTGAGAGGTGTTGAAGTGGTTGGAGTGGTGGTTGTGGATGGGTGTTGTGTCGGCGAGCTAGCTTCAGTTGTGTGTGTTGCCTTCCTGTTGACGTCCCTGGCCCTGGACGCGTCTCGCCTTCCCTGCCACACAACGTAACGCCGCCACGTGCAAGTCACGGGACTGGAACGGAACCAGATGCTTGGCCTCCACCCTCCCCCTCCCAAGATTGACATCACCGTAGAAATTTCGGCCGCCCAGCTCTCACCAGCTCTCACTCCGCACCACCACACCAACACGCACGATGGAGAAGCAGCTCTCCCCCCCGCTCCTGATCGAGCCCCTCGGCCCCCCCACCAAGATCTCCACCCGCGACACGTACACCCACCTCACCAGATTCGTCGAGCACCTCCCGCCCTCCCCGCAGCGCACGCAGCTCGAGCGCCTTGCCGACGCCCTGGGGGTCGAGGTCGGCCTCATCGCCCCGAGCGAGGGGGAGGCGCGCGAGAAGAAGCGCGAGGCGGAGCGCGCGGCCGTGCGCCTCGAGCGCCGGCGGACGCGCGAGGCTGCCCGCGCCGCCGAGGCCGAGGCCGACGCCCAGGCGGACAAGGACGCGCTCGAGGCCGCGATCGAGGGTGACGGGGACGACGAGGTGGAGATGGGCGAGAACTTTGGGGACGGGCCGACGATGGACGACCGCGGGGACGTCGAGTACGGCGACGTGCCCGAGGACGACGAGGACGAGCCCGACAACGAGGCGCAGGCCATGGAGGAGGACTAGGACAACATGCATACAACACCGATACCCAGCACACACCGTCACCCGGCGCCATTGCCACTATCCCCGACATCCCCCTCCGGCGCCTCCGGCGCGTCGCCCCAGCACGGCCCCCGCCCCTCCCCCCGCATATCGAGGATCTTGAAGAACCCGCACCCCTTCATGTCGCCCGTGCGCGACGGCGCCTGGCACTGCCAGAAGTAGACCATGTCGTCGTCGACCACGCCGTTCGACACCGCCCCCGACCCGCGCTGGACGCCGAGCGCGGACCGCGCCTTGCCCCGCTGGTCGGCGCGGAGGAGGCTGTAATTAGCTTTGTAGAGAGTGTACGTACGTCGGGAGGCCGCATTTGCAGTGTGGTGTGCCGGAGCGGCTACCCGAGGGATCGGGGTGGAAGTCTACCGTCAGCTAGTGGTAAGAGCGGAAAGCTAACCGTCGCGGTAGAACCTGTCGTCAGCTTGGTTATACTCTCAAAGCTCACCGGAAGGTGATGTTGATCCGCGAAGTGTACGCCGTCTGCTCCTCGCTCGGGATGGGATTCCCGTCCGCATCCCACCCCATGCGGAAGGTGTCGAGCGCGCGCTGCGGCGGGATGCTGCCGTCAGCTCACCAGAAAGACGCCAGCTGACTCACGTGTGCTTGTACCGTTCCTGGCACCCGGGCGTCATGAGCACGAGCGAGTTGTTCCCCAGCGTCACCTCGTACGTGCGCGGCGGCTCGGCCGGCGCGAACGCCGGGTCAGAGGTATTCACCGCGCGCAGGCGGAACGCGCGCGGCGTCCCGAGCGAGAGGGACGCGATCGTGGGGTACGGCCCGAGGTCTGGGTAAGCTCGCACACTCTCCCAAGCTTACAGGTCATCTGGTCCGAGTGGAAGCCGACGCTGGGTCAGCTCTTCTCCGCACCGTAGCTTACGTAGCCTGCGCGCCGTCGTACCGGTTGGCGGCGCACGCGTTCGCGCGCCACCGCCCCCGATACTCGAGGGGATAGCGCGGCACCGAGTCGAGGTACGCGTTCACCGCCTCCTCGACCATGCTCGCCGCCCGGTCCAGACACGGCGGGTACGGCTTCGCCTCGGTGCGCTGCCCGTTGTAGAAGTACGTGCTCTCCCGGTCCCAGTGCTCGCCGGCGCGCGCATACCCCGTCGCCTGGTGATTGCTCTCGACCTCGCGGCCGGCGATGAACAGCTTGTTCCGGCCCCACTGAAGGCTCTCGGCCATCATCTCGTGGAAGAGCTGCGCGGCGAAGCTCGGGCTCAGGGGCGAGGGGAGGAGGGCGAGGGGGAGCCCGGCGGCGGACACGGCGGCGGGGGAGGACAGGAGGATCGTGCCCCGGGCTGCGGTGGGCTTCTTCTCCTGTGGGCGGGCGAGGAGCGCCGCCCAGCCCGCGGCGGAGGCGTCGCGGTCCACCGGGGAGGGCGCCTTGGAGGGGGAGGGCGTGGATCTCGGTGGGGGAGATTGGGGGCGGGAGGCGGGCGCCTTGAACCACTGCTTCAGGCCCTGCGAGCGCGCCCGCTTGGGCTGGGGCTGAGAGCTGGACGCCGAGCTCTCGCCCCCGACGAGGAGGAGCTCCGCGGCGGCCGCGACGTCCCCGTTGGCGCGGCGGAGCGCGCCGAGACAGGTCTCCGTGCTGAACGGCGCGGGCTCGAGGAGCGCAAGGAGGGCGGCGAGCGCGCCGTCGAGGGAGCCGTCGTCAGCCTTGCGCTTGCTCATGTCGGCTGCAGCTGGGTTAGAAGATGAGCTTGGATTGGAGCGCGGAGAGCAACAACAAGCGAAAGTTGGGTGAGTCAACCAGGGGCCCCACCGGGTGTCGCCGCACTGTCGCCGCCGATCGTCGCGGCCGCTGCGGCGTCCACGCGGTCTCCCGTTCCCACCGCCCACGCGCCGTGCCTCCTCTTGTGTCCGCATGTGAATGTTGCAGAACGACATGCATGCCACGGCTCCCACCGCCGTGCTGACTGGAAGTGGCAATCCCTCCCCGCCGCGTGGCGCGTGGCGCCGCTCGGACCGCCGCACCGACCGCGCACAATCCCGTCGATCAGGACATTCGACGCGCCCAGGCACGCACACTAGACCCTGCCCTGGGCTACCATGTCCCGCCAGCACTCGTCTTTCACTTGTCATCTCTCCATCTCCCACCATGACCCCCCTCGCACTCCTTGTTCTCTGCGCGCTGGCCCGCGCGCACGGCGACCACGCCGCCGCGATCCAGGCGCGCGCCGACGACGAGAGCCTGTCCTACGCCGAGCGGCATGTGAGTGATTTCCGCCCACCGCTGGCTGGCGAGCCCCGATCTCCGTGGATCGCTACCGCACTCCCGCTCACTCGAGCTGGCTCGCTTCCCTAGAGCACTCGCTGACCCCAGATGGCCGCCGAGCACCACATCGAGTCGTTCGACGAGCCCGCGTTCTTCAAGCTCCACGACCTCGACCTCGACGGCTTCTGGGACCGCGACGAGATCGCCGCCATCTACGGGCTGCGGCACCACTCGCTCTCGGCCGCCAAGGAGCACCCGAAGCACGACAAGGGCTTCGAGGAGCGCGTCGTGGCCGCCGTGCTCTCCAAGCTCGACACGGACGGGGACGGTGGGTTTCTACTTTCGGCAGATGCCGGCACGCCACGCCACCCGCGGACGTGAAACGGAAACGGAAACTAACGCCAGGCAAGATCAGCCTCGACGAGTTCAAGGCCGGCGGCAAGGACAGCCTCCCCGTCATCGGCGACTTCAAGGACCTGGGGCACCACTACGACGAGGAGTCCGAGTACTTCCTGCACCACGAGGAGCTGTTCCACTCGACCCCCGAGACGCAGACGGACGACAGCTACACGCACCCCGAGGACCTCGCGCACTTCCGGCACCACGAGCACATCGAGGCGGAGGAGGACGCGCGCGAGCGCAAGTTTGAGGGGCTGGCGCCGGACGCGGACCTGGGCGAGGAGCACAAGGCGTTCGACCCGCTCGCGGCGGCGGCGCACGCGCCCGGCGACGGGCCCGAGGCGTACAAGCAGGCCGGGCAGGGGCCGGACGTGGGCGGCGGGCAGACGTGGGAGGAGCAGACGGCCGAGGGTGGCGGCGAGGGCGCGCCGGCCGGTGTTGCCGGGCAGGCGGAGAAGCACGGGACGCCGCAGGAGGGCGGCGCGGCGCCCGTCGAGGTGGACGCTGGCAAGGCCCAGAACGAGGGATACCAGCAGGCCCGGTTCCGCGATGCGCGCGCCGCGCGCAAGGTGCCGCCCCGCCGGTTGGGGCCTGATGTCGGCCACAAGCAGCACCGCGCGAGCGCCGAGGAGCGCGCGCGCGCCGACGCACCGTACAGTGAGTCCGCGAGACGCATATGCCAAGGAGGGACGTGCGAGGGGGAGTACGACGGGGAGTACGATGAGCAGGGTGTCGCTTATCAGTGTGGCCGGTCCGAAGCTGCCCACCGTGAGGTAACGCTAACGCCCAGAGTTCAAGATGCGCGGCGGGCTGCGCTCGGACGAGTTCTAGATAGACTACATGCATGCGTACTCTCCGTCTAAGGTACACGCGCGGGCGTATCGAACACATTATGCGCGCTTGAACAGCCGCCCGATGAGAAGCGGGGCAAGGAAGTCGCCCGGCCCGCCCTCGGGGAGGAGGGTACACCCTGCTATGCCGGCGTCGAGCCAGGCGTCGGTGGCCAGTCGCCCGATGATGAACGTATACACCCAGCACCAGATGCGTCCGGGGGTGCCGCGCACGCGTTTGCCCGTAACGGCCTTGAACGTGACCTCGAGGGCGCACCCCACGCCGCTGAGGAGGAAGAAGGCCCACAGCGCACCCGTATTGGGCACGGGGTCCATATTCAGCTCGCCCAGCACATGCAGCAGCCCGCTGAACACGAACACGAGGGGGAACAGCAGTGCGGGGGTGTTGGGCAGCCGCAGGAGCTTGAGGGTGCTCGCGGCGGCGAGTATGAACTGGTGCCGGAAGACCTGGTGCCACCTGCGCCCCCAGAGGTCGATGATCGAGTCGGCGCGCCACGGCGCGTCGAACAGGTCCACGTCCCACGACTGCACCTCCCACCCGGCGAGGAGGAGGGCGACCGCGAAGGCGTGGTACCCGAGGTTGAGGCCCTGCCAGATGACGATGGGGACGCACGCCTCGATGCAGATGGCGACGAGGCCGGCGGGGACGCGGAAGGGCAGGATGTCGGGCAGGCCGATGAAGTGCGTCGAGAGGGCGAAGCGCTCGAGTGTCCCGGGGCCGCCGGGGGCGAGCTCGGGCCCCGTGAGGCGCAGGAAGGCGAGGAACGTGTCGAGGACGCAGTAGTGCGTCGCGACGTGGAGGGCGTGCCGCGCGAGCGCGCCGGCGCGGGACGCGGGGCGGTGCCGCCAGACGCGTCTCACCGAGGCGAGGGTGAAGGGGGCAGGGGTGGGGTGGGAGGGGGCGGGCGGGTTGGTGGTGGGGGCGGGCGGGTTGGTGGTGGGGGCGGGCGGGTTGGTGGTGGGGGCGGGGTTTGTCTGGTGGGGCGTCCGGGGGCGCGAGGGCGCGGGCGAGGGGCTCGGCGAGATCGTCTCGGCCACCGCGTCGTTGAACGAGTGGCTGCGCCGGTGCGCGATGCGCGCCTTCCGCGCCGAGTGGGTGGGCGGGCGCAGCCGGCTCTCGGGGGGCACGAGGTGGCGGAGGTAGCTGGCCAGCACGGGTTTCTGGACCTCGCTATTCGGCGGGCCGGCCATGTCGTCGATGCCCACGCTGCCGAGACAGAGCATGCGGCTGTTGCAGCATAAATCAAACGCAGCGCGCCACCGCGGCCGCGGCCACGGATCGACGATCCCGTCGTGGAGGAGCGCAAACTCGAGCGCCTTGACCACCAGGTGCAGGAACATGACGGTGAAGCCGCAGTTGAAGGCGTTGAAGGCGGGGTCTGGGGTGAGCGGGGGGGGGGGGGAGGCAACGCGGAATGGAAGACGCAAGAACTCACTGTAGAACCGGAAGCTCAGCCACGCCTTGACCATGCCCGCGACGGCGGCGCCGCCCATGGCCCTCCGGGCCGCGCGCACGCCGTCGGACTGCGGGCCGAGGAGGAGGAACGCCTCCACCCAGATCGGGATGAAGGGGAGCACGGAGAAGAGGAGGAGTGTGCGCGGGCTGAGGGAGAGCGGGGCGGCGTTGAGGGAGGCAAAGTGCAGGCCCGAGAGGGGGGTGGCGAAGAAGAAGCGCGCGGGCCACCATCTCCCCGACGAAGAGGAGAGGCCGAAGCCCCGCGCTATCCAGGTGGAGAGGCTCGCCTCGGCGGTCATGAGGCGAGCTGGATGTGGTGTTGGAGATGTGCAGATGGTCTGAGCGGTGAAGCTGAAGGTTAGGTGGCGTCGGCTGTTGCCGATGACGTCGACGCCAGACCTATGGAACCAGGTACGGAGCGGAAAACATCGAGGTACACGCCGGACACGTGAACATGCATAGATCCCAAACACGCTCTCTCTCCCATATCCTACACTACAGCCACTGCTGCCACGCATGCACCCGCCGTCCGAGGGTGCTATCGCGCCCGCTGCCCGCGACGCTCCGCCGCGCCGCGTCCTCGTCGTACGCCTCCTCCCGCGCCTCTCGCCTCTGGGCGTCAGCATAGGCAGACGCAGCCGGGCTCGGGCTCCGCTCGAGTCTACGCACCACGTGCCCCGCGTCGCCGCTCCACGCCGTCGTCAGCGCCCACGTATACATGGGCGGGATGAGCTGCCACACCGCGACGGGCATGTGGTGCGGGTCGAAGACGTTCGCGTCCGGCGCGGCCGGCAGCTCGTGCCGGTCCATCATGCGCCACGTCCAGTCGGTCACGTCGAGCGCGACCGAGCACGTGAACGCGTCGCCCGCGCTCGCGCCCGCCACGAACGCCGCGAGCGGCGAGACGGAGGACGGCATGCGCACCGCCTCGCGCAGGACGGTGAGCGCCAGCGCGAGGGTGCCGTCGCACTCGTACTTGCGGAGGAAGAGGACGAGGGCGCGCAGGAGCTCGAGGGCCTCGAGTGTCGTGCCGTCGTCGGGGATGGAGAGGTGGCCGGTGGAGGCGAAGGCTAGGAAGAGGCGGAGGACGGGGGCGGTTTCCGTCGGTTCCGAGAGGCGCAGATAGCGCGCGTGCACGACGCCGGGGAGGGGCGGGGGCTCGCGCTCGTCGATGCCGTCGATGTCGTCCATCCCGCTGAGCATCTCGATGTCGTCGCGCGCGGGGTCGGGGTCGAGGACGCCCGCCTCGCGGAACACGGCGCTGGGGTCAGCGCCGACCAGCGAGGGGTAACATGGCGGGCAGCTGGGGCAGCCCTGTGACTCGCTGCTCCTCGGCTCGCAACTCACCTCGCCGCAAACAGGTAGTAGCTCGGCACACGGAACCGCACGCTATCGCTCGTGACGATCTCAAAGTCCCCCTCGACCCAGTACTTGTCATCGACGACCGGGGGCGGGGGCAGGCTCTCGCGCCGGAACGCGTACCCGTACGCACTGTTCCGGCGGGCGGGCACGGCGGCCTGCGACCCGCGGCGGCTGGGGTACCGCTGCCCGCTCGGCTCGCGGGCGTGGTACTCGCGGTACCCCACGGAGGAGGAGGGCTCGCGCGCATGCCCGAGGCCGACGGAGACGACGGACGCCGCGCGCCGGCCGCTCGGCTCGCGCGTGTGCCCGCTGGGCGGGGGCGGCGGGCCCATGCCGACCTGGGAGCCCCGGTGGCTCGCGTCCGAGCCGGTGCGCGGGGTCAGCGTGCTCATCGTGCGGACGCGGGTGGGGAAGAAGGCGGCGGTGGGCGTCGGCGTGTACAGTGTCGAGGTGGAGACGGCGCGGGCGCGCCGGGGGTTGGGGGTGAGGCCTGGGGAGGGTTCGCGGTCGGCAGGGAAGAGGCCGTCGTTTAGAGAGCGCGGGAAGAGGCCTGGCGAACGGGGGGACGTGTTGGAGCGCGGGGAGAGATGGAGCGTGAGCTTCCTGCTCGACTTGTTGGACACCGGGGTCGTGGGCTCGACGAGGCGCTCGAGGTGCTCGACGGCACGTTCGAGGCGGAGCGCGGGCGGGTCGGCGTGGCAACACGAAGGACAAGGTTGCGCGCGCGCGCAGCAGTGCTCCGTGCAGGCCATGGTCTGTGTCGATGGAGAAGTTGAGAGCTTGGTGGCGAGGTGGCCGGGGTTCGGGCGATGCGCTCGGGCCGCCGCACGGACGTCCTCGTGCGCGGGTTGCACGTCGTGTCCCTGGCCATCACATACAGTGGCGCAGTGGGCTCCATGCTGCCGCCGCCATTGTTCTCGACCCCATGCCTCCAGGACATGCCGTGCCATGGTGAAACGGTGCGAATACGACCCTATGCATCTGCCTGCATCTGCAATTACCCGTCCTATAATACTGCTACGACGCCCGCATCAGCGTCCCGTTCTTCTCGTCTTCGATGTATGCCCTGGGGTCAGCTTCTCCATATCTGCTTCCCGCCGGCAACTCACGTCAACGCATAGCTCGGCTCGCCGTAGGTCTGGAGGTACGCGCGCAGCACGGCGCGCTCGCCGTGCGGCAGCATCTCGGACATGGCGCGCACCTCCTCGTCGCTGGCGTTGTGGTCGCGCTGGGCGAGCGGCGACGCGCCGTGCGGTCCCGGGGCGGGCGAGCGCTGCCGGTCGAGCGAGTTGCGCTGGATCTCGTGGCTCGCGCGCCCGGGCACCTCGCGCGGGCCGCGCGGCACCGCCAGCGACGGCTGCAGGCGCGGCCCGTCGATGCTGTCCAGCGAGCTGCGGCCCGCCACGGGCGAGTACGGCGCGCTGATGGGCATGCCGCGCAGCTCGCGCTTCGAGCCGCCCATGCTCGGCGCAAAGGCCTGCGGGTTCGCCGGCCCCAAGCTCGTCAGAGAGGTGTTCTCCTTGTCCCGCTTGAGGAAATTGAACGCGCGCCCCAGACCGCGCGGCTGCGGCTTGTACGATGACAGGCTTGTTAAGCTCTGCATGCTGTTCGAGCCCTTGACGTGCTGCTGCAGCTGCGGGTAGGGGAGGTTCGAGGGGAGGGCGGTCGGCGCGTCCGCGGGCTCCAGGTTGCGTACAGACAGCTCGCGCGCCGAGTACGCGTCCACTCTCATCGGGAACTCGGAGCCACCGGACACGACGCGCGCCTGCTCGTCGGGGGCGCGTAACCCGAGACCCAGGCCTGCTTGTCCTGGGGCCTTGGGCCGCGGCACCGCTGGCCGAATGGGGTATTCTGCTGTCAGTTGATAGTCTGCGTGTACAACTCACGAGGGTAGAGCCACTCGCGCAGCCCAGAGTCGGAGCGCTGCAGCTCGGCGGCACTCAGCGCGTACGCTCTTGCGCGGTCGCCCGACGTCTTGAGCTGCTTGATGCTCCCGAACAACACGGCGTTGGGCAGCGAGCCCGCCGAGAACGTCGACGCCGTCGGCGACATGTGCGAGTAGTTGCTCGATCTGAGCGACAGTATCGACGACGCCTTGCGCACGTGGCGGACCGCATTCCCCGTCCTTTGGGTTGCCGCGTTGCCCGCGGCAGCCACGCTCGCGCCGACAGTGCCCATTATGCCCAGCCCCATCGGGCTCGCGCCGAGCATGCTTCGCCCTGTTGGCGACGTGCCCTGCGCCGAGCCAATGGGCGACAGCTGCGCAAACTGCGCTTCGGGGGTGTGGACGGGCACAGAGTTGGCGTGGTTCGAGGCCGAGCGCACAGGCACCTGAGACAGTGTCAATGGCAGTCTCTGCTTTGGCGGGACATCCACGTTGGGCGGCGGCGTGTCGCGCGAGTCGATCAGGCCGATCTCGTCAATGGCGCCGCCGAGGATCTTGGTCAGGTCCTGGATCGTGCCCGACTCGCGCATGTTGACGGTCGACTGCGGTGACCCCCCGCGGTCGCTCGGGAGGGGAGCGGTGTGTGACCGCGGCGACGGAGCGCGCGCGCTTCGCCCCGGCTGCTGGGGCGAGGTGACGGGTGTGTTTGGCGTGTTGATAATGGTGGGCAGGGTGTGTGTGCGTAGTCCTCCTTGTGTGTGGTTGGCAGAGCTGTTGTTGGTGCTGTTGTTGTTGTTTGTGTTGATGGGAGATGACAATTCTGTAGGGGTAGTGACGATGTGAGCAGGAGGTGGCGTTGGTGGCATTGGTGGTGTGCGTGTCCGCCTAAAGGGAAAGGGTTAGCACAAGCCACAAACGCACAGACCCACACCCAACAACTCACTGTTTACGAAGCTCACTCCGGGGTGGCGGCTCGGGGCTCCGCCTCGCATTCAATGCAGGATCCCCATTCGGTGGGCCCAATTTGCGCGCCGGCGAGCTCATGTGGGCAGACGGCAACAGCGACGTTGGCCGGCGTGTTTCTGGGAGGCCAATGTCGCCAAAGCCCGTCTTGATCGCGGGCGCACTGTGCGGCATCTCTGGATCGTCTTTCGCCATGATTGACAGGCCCACGCGGCTCCCCCGTGTCGTGTCCAGGCCCAGGCCGTTGACATGACGTGCTTCGCGCTCTAACGCGTCGATCGAGCGCCGCGACACGTCCGCAGGCGCAACAAACAGCAGCCGGCCGCTCTTGGGCAGCGACGCGCGCGGCGTCTGCGTCCCGCTCCGCGCCGAGAGCGTCGAGCTGCGCGGCGTCCGGTCGCTCGGTGGGGACGGGGTGCGCGCCGCCCGCCGCCGGTCGAGCAGGCTGGTGACGGGCGTGTGCCACCTGTCGGACGCGGCGCCGGGCGCAGCCGCGTCCGTGGGCGAGATGGGCGCACTCGAGCTCTTGTGCTCGCCGTCCCAGGCGCGCTGGTGCGCCCACTCCTCAAACGACGGGTCGAGGAGCACGTCGAGGCGCCCCTCCGCGTCGACGAGGCCGCGCGGGCGCGCCTGCGACATTGGTGACGTGCGGCGCGGCGCGGGCGGCGCCTCGTCTCTGCTCGCGGGCCCCTCGCCCACGTCGTCGGGGAGCGAGTACTCGCTCTCGCCCGAGTTGCTCGACGCGCGGCTGGATGGCCGGTGGGCGCTGGACGCGAGCGGGATGCTCCCGTCGCTGGGGTACGAGACGAGGTGGATGCGGCGGTTGCTCTGCCCCGCCGCGCTGGCCTCGTGGTCGCGCGGCACGATGCTGCGGGGGTCGCGCGGGTCGGGCAGCTCGGTCGTGTGGTACGCGTCTGCTGCTCTGCGCGCGTGCTCCTCCTCCTGGACGACAAGGTCGCGGAGGCTCACATCGCTCTTGTCGTGCATGAGGGGCGAGGAACCGAGGGGCGCGAGAGGGTGCGGGGAGGAGAGGGAGTAGGGTGAAGTGAGCATGTGGGAGGAGGAGGACGAGTCGATGGGCGACATGCCGAGGTTGGAACCGACGGAGCCGTTGCGCTCGCCGGCCGAGCTCGACCAGTAGTACTGGAGGGCTTCGGATGCGCTTGTTGAGCGCCT
>JAMALN010000246.1:0-53789 GCA_023630115.1 Cutaneotrichosporon sp. PK4640
CGTCCGGATGAGACATTAAGGAACAGGGGGTGGATTGTGGCTTCGAACACCGGTCATGCTACGCCTCGTCCTCCTCCGAGTCGTCGGGCTTCTGCAGCGCGGCGTTCATGTCTATCTCGCGGATGCCCATGGACGAGAGGACGCCGATGGTGGACGTGATAATGGCGCAGATAAACACGGCATGCAGGGCCTTCTGGTACGACGCGGTGGCCGCGGCCTGGAGGACGGGGGGGAGGTCACGGATCGAGTTGGACGACTCGCGGATTGCGGCGATGATCTTCTGCGCGTTCGGGCCAGTGATGCGCTGCTCGAGCTCGCGCTGGAGCACGGCCTGGGTGAGCGCACCGGAGAGCGAGACGCCGAGGACCTGGCCCGTAGTGCGGAACATGTACGAGACTGAATAAGCTGGATCACGACTAAAAGCTTACGGGAAGTAGCCACGGCGACGTGCTCGCGCCCGATGTCGGCAATGAGGGCGACGATCGTGAGCGTCGTCACAGCGCCGAGCGAGAAGGCCATGGGGCCGAAGCTGGTCCAGAGCCAGAACTCGGACGTGTGCTGGTCCCAGGTGGACAGGAGGACCGCGCTGAGAATCGCAAAGGAGCCGCAGAAGATCGTCAGCCAGTAGTACCGGCCGGTGGCGCGGACGACGAAGCCGACGGCCAGCGAGCCGAGCGAGCCGAGGATCGAGTTGGGGACGAGGTGGATGCCGGCGTTGGAGGGCGACATGAGGCGCACGGCCATGAAGAAGAGCGGGACCGAGTACATCTGTGCGTCAGGCTGGGAAGGTCAGGAGACTCACGACACCGAACGACAGGATCGAGATGGTAAAGTTGTTGATGGCGACGGCGACGGGCGTGCGCTGCGAGAGCAGCTCTATGGGGAGCACGGGCTCGGCCGCGACGTACAGCTCGACGTGGAGGAAGATGCAGAAGAAGATGGCGGACGTGATGAACATGCCGATGATGAGCTTGTCGCCCCAGCGGTAGGCGATCTCGGGGTCGGTCGACGACGTCACAAGCGTAACGGCGAGCAGGGCGAGGCCGATAAAAATGGCGAGGGTAAAGCTCCCGAGCCAGTCGATGCGGCGGAGCTTCTGCCCGATCGTCTGCGGCGCCTCGGGAGTCGCAGCGCCGCTCGAGCTCGGCGACGCGACGCTGTACCGCACCTTGAACCAGATCATGGAGCCGGCGAGCGCGAGCAGCGGGATCTGGAGGTAGAAGGCCCAGCGCCAGCCGAGGTGGTCGTTGATGATGCCGCCGAGGGGGGCGCCGAGGCCCGAGCCGAGGCCAAACATGATGTTGCCGTAGCCCTGGAAGATGCCGCGGTAGGAGATGGGTACGAGATCGCTCATGATCGTGCTGCCGACCGAGGTGAGGCCGCCGCCGCCGATGCCCGCGATAGCGCGCGCGGCGATCAGGAAGGTCATGTTGGGTGCGACGGCGCACATGATGTTGCCGATGGAGAAGAAGGAGAGCGAGATGAGCATGGACGGCTGGCGGCCGATGATGTTGCACAGGCGCCCGTAGATGGGCGTGAAGCAGCAGACGGAGAGGAGGCTGGTGTGAGCGGCGGAGTCTGAGGGCAGAAGCAGATGCAGGGTGAGAGGCAGGAGCAGCTGGCTGCCGCGACCCGTCGTCGTCACGTACTAGGCGGTACCGAGCCAGGACGCAAGGTTAGTCGCGTTGAACGCCGACGAGATCGGCCCAAGCAGCGTCGCGACTATCGTCAGCTGGGCCCTCCAAGGTCGCACCGATAGTCCCGTCGAACGCGCTGAGGAACGCGCACGACCACATCGAGATACACTGCATCAGCGGGGCCAAGCGGGTGGACGCACGAGGAGCCAAAAGTCGGCCTGGGACAACCCGGCGAGGTTGTAGTGCCTGCCTGGCGTGTCGAGGACGGGCGCATAGTCCTCGGGCACGTGGGTCGCGTACTCGACGACGCTCTCGCGGCGGGGCTTGCCCGCGCCCCCCGCGAGGAGGGGGGAGCGCTCGGTTGGTGGTGGGCCGGCGCGGGCGGGCGACGACATGTCGGATGAAGTTGGTGGAGGCCGGTGTTGATGTTGCCGAGCGGGTTACTCTCCGCCTTTGCCTGTGGGTGGTGATTACCTTCAGCGGAAGATGGGAGAAGAGGAGACGCAGCGAGGAGCTGACAAGTAGTAGCGAGGGAGAGAGTGGGGAAGCTGTTGGACCAGGTGACTGCCGGCGAGAGGAACAGAAACTGCCCGCTTCGTCGCTCGGCACGCCGGAGTATTGATGCCCACCACCCAGGACCACTATCGGCGAACGCCGCCACCTCCTCCAATGGGTGCGTCACCATCTTGCATACCCTTCCCGTCTGCGCACGCAACCTCTACATAACATACCCCACCTTGAGCAAACGACTTCCCTCGACAGCCGACATCCGTACATCCGACGCAGCGGCGGCCCCAGCTACCTACGGCAGACCCGAGCGCCAGGTATCGCCGACGGTGTTGAGGCCCCACGCGCTCGCGCTCGTATCGTGCACGGTCGCGCGCCGCATGTCGCGCGCATACTTGCCATCAAAGGCGCCGGGGCACGCGCGGTGCATGACGCACGTGTTGTCCCATATCACGAGGTCGCCGGGCGCGTGCCACTCGTGCGCGTGCACGTACTGCGGCTGCGTGCAGTGCTCGAGGAGGCGCTCGATCTCCGCCCGCCCCTCGGGGACCGGGAGGCCGTCGACCTTGTACGCGTGGTTGGCGATGTAGAGGTTCGTGCGCCCGCTCGCCTCGTGGACCTGCACGAGGCGGTGGCGGCCGAACGGGTGCGACTCGGGGAGGAAGCGCGCCTCCTCGAGCAGCGGGAGGCCAGGGGACGCGCGCCGCCGCGAGTGGAACTGCGAGTGCCACAGCACGTAGTCGTGGACGCGGGACTTGGTCTCGTGGTCCAGGCCGTCGTAGGCCGTGCGCGTGTCCGCAAACTCGGTGTTGCCGCCCGTTCCAGGCGGCGGGAGCGCGTGCGCCAGCAGCATGGAGAGGCCCGCGCGGCGGGGGTTGAAGCTGCTGTCGACGTGGAAGAGCGTGTTGCCCTTGCCCATGACGCCGCGCAGGCTGTCGGGCTGGATGATCTGCCCCTCCGCGTCGACGTTGGACACGTCGAACAGCTCGTCGTACTTGAGCCGGTTGATGCGCCCGAGCTTGTTGTACGGCGTCACGTCGTCCAGCGGGCCGAAGAGGCGCGCGAGCGCGACGTGCGTGTCGTCCGTCAGCGGCGTCCCGCGGAACACGAGGACGCCGTATGTCGCCAGCCCGGCCTTGAGCTCGTCCGCGAGCTCTTGGGAGATGTCGGTCCAGTCGACGCCCGAGACTTCCGCGACGAACGTCGGGTGCTGCGGCGTGTAGGTGAGCTGGGGTTTGGTCATTGCGGCAGTTGGGTGGTGAGCATGGAGCCTGGGACGTGGTTATATCGTGGGAGGTGGGCGGCATCTCGCGGCCAAGCGGGGTCAGCTGGTCAGTTGTTGACGGCCTCGTCCGGCCCGGTCCGCCATCTCGCATTCTGGGTATAATGCGATATCAGGCCTAGAAATGCGAGATATGCAGAGGTGCATCTCGTAATCTGCGCTGGTATCTCGCATTTCGGGACGCTTGACGTCACTTGTGGACGGGAGACGCCGAGAAATTCGAGAAGACGAGGGAGGGGTCAAAGGGGAGCTGTCAGCGTCTACCAGCCAGAGGCGGGAAGGCGAGGCGTGCGTCGTGGCGCCGCTCATGGGACTGTGCTTGCGTAGGGGCAATGCAAATGGTGAGTGCAAGTGGCCGAGGTACGGAAGTGCAGAGGGAAGCGTCAAGTTGAGATCGAGGACGATCAAACATGGGAGTGCCTCTCTGCAAATCTCTCCCCCATTGTCAGTCCTCTCCCCCACCCCACTCCGCCAGGTCGATGAAGTATACGCTCGCCAATTCTCTCGGGACGAGCGTCACTTGAGAGCAGGGAGATACGCGGCTGGATGTTCTGAAGACGCTCGGCAATCACCGGCTCAAACCGTGGACGGACGCCCACTGACGCCCACTTCCAAGCTGCTCGCTTGTCAGACGACATAGGCGAAGGGGAGGCTCGTTGTTGGTCTTCGACGCAGAGTAGGTGTCGGCTATCAGCTCCAACCCGACCATGCTGAGACACCAGTGCTGCGGTCCTTCGTCTGCCATGACATGAGCGCTTCCATATGGGGCCTTCTCACTAGCTCAGCTGCTGCAAGCGCCACTGTTCCGCTTGACCCTTCTGGTGCAGTGCTTCGCAGTATGGTCGGTGTCGAGAAGTCATGGTGATAGACGAGCGCACGGACGCGACTGCAACTGATACCCGACGTAGACTTTACTGCGTTGCAGCTCTGGCAGTGCATGCCTCTCATGGCGCATTGATACCCGACCGTCCGCATGCTCGCTTGTACACACACGTTCCACGCCTCTCGGCTGTGCTCAGCAGGCGAGGTGCAAGCGAAGTGTGGTGGGCAGCGACAGACGCAGATGTCGAGGTCAGCGGGCCGCCTCCGGCGATCTCCGGGCCGGCCGCCGAACCGCTTCCAGCTCCCCATGCTCAGTTCTCGTGACCTCGTGTACGTTTGAGAAGCGCACGGATAGCCGCTCCGATTGCTGCCCCTGATAGCCGCACCCGGCCGCGCTGCACGCTGCGCTGATACCCGATTCCCCACTCGCACGTTTCTCGCACATGATCCATGACTGGCATGAAGCCTTTTGAACCCCCGGGGCACCTCTAAACGCTCTAGATGTAGGGAGGGCCGAGCTGCTTCCGGAACACGCTGGAGAGCGCCTCGACGACGAGGAGGAGCACACCGCCGCCGGGGGCGAGACGGAGCACCTTGGGCGCAAAGCCCTTGTAGAGCGCGCCCATGCCCTCCTCGCGCGCGATGCGGAAGAGCGCGGGGTAGGTCCTGGGGTCAGCATTGGGGTGGCCTACCTCAGGCATAAGGTCTGCCGCTCGCCCGGAGCCTCGGCCTGCACTCACCACTCGCCGGTTGCGTGCAGCTGGAGACGCGACTTGACGACGTCGAAGGGCGTGTTGATGACGGTGCCGACAAAGCCGCCGGCAGTACCGGCCGCGAGGTTGTTGATCATCTCGCCGTTCTTGCCCTTGGCCTTGGGGAGGAGGGCCTTGATCGAGTAGATCGAGCCGAAGTAGCCGCCGTTCCACCACCAGTGGCGCCAGAAGGTCGGCTCCATGCCCTGGTACATGCTGCGGTCAGCGACACCTCGAGCTGCGCTGCGCCGCGGCTCACCCGAGGAAGCCCTTCTGCGCAATGACCTGCTTGACGACGTCGACGGGGCCCTTGTAGAGGTGCGCCGACGCCTTGTCCTGCAGGCGGATCTTGACGAGCTCAAAGGGCGTGACGACAAACGACTCGGTGGCACCGGCACAGCAGCCGGTGAGCGTCGCGAGGCCCTGGGTCATCTTCTTCTCGCCGTTGTTGGTGAAGAGCGAGCCCCACCAGCCGTTGGCGCCGAACTTGATGGCACGCTTCGGCGCCTCCATCATCAGCGGCGACATGATGCCGCGGTAGAGGCGCGACGGGCCCTCCTGCGTCACAATGTTCTTGAACACGGTCACCATGCCGGCGGGGTTCTTGCTCGTGTCGAGCTGCTGGCGCGTCTTGACGACATCGAGGGGGTACAGGAGCTGGGGTGAGATTCGTGCGGGAGGCGTGTGTGATGGGAGACCAGCATGCGGTTGTACGAGGGGGACTGGGAAGAGCAGCACGAGCGGAGAGACAGGGGAGAAGTCAGGCTGGCAGCAGGGGGCCTGTCACGCGAGCCAGGCATAACCCCGGCACCTCGGCGACGCCGGATGCTCGCACAAACACAACCCGGATCTGCTCGCGCACCCGGGTCTGCTCGCCAGCGCGACGCGAGACGCGCCAAGCTCCGAGACGGAGAGTGACACCCTCTCGCCCCGCGCCCGGTGCCGCTAAGCCATCCCGGCCCGCCGGCAACTCGCGCGACCAACCAGGATCGCACGATACGCCCGGCAGGCATGTCGACCGCGCCGCCCGAGCGTTGTCAGAGCGCCGCTCTTCCGAGCCAGCCACCAATCCCGCGCTGCGTGTTTGCCCGTGTCGCGGGCGCAGAGTGTAGGGTGAATCGCGGCGCATCGGGGTCGATCGCGCGCGGCGCGTACCGGCACCCGGAATGCTCGCCCGTGTCGGAGTGAAAAAACGTACCAGAAGCTCAGTGACACCTGGGGTCAGCGCGGTCGAGCTTCAGATATCAGACGTACCGGCGATGGCGCCTGCCGTGAAGGTGTAGGCGAAGGGGAGGGCTGCAGTTAGCGGAACGTCAGAAAGGAGGCAGCGCTGGAGCAAGACAGCGCTAGAGCAAGACAGTGAGCATACTCACGGAGCGGCTTGCCAGTCGTCTCGGCCATGGTTGATGAGTGGTGGATGGAGAGAAAGGAGGAGACGAGCGAGTCGGAGATGATAGACCCGCACCTGGAGACGGGCAGGTCGGAGGTGCCGAGCCCCGGTTGGCTGTCTGCAATTCCACGGCCTGAGCCGCCGGATCTTGCCCACGTACCCCACCCACAGAACCGCTTATACGCATATCGTCGTAACCCGTGTCGCGGTGCACGGACGTCTGGAAGAAAAAAATACTACACTCGCTGCAGACTATGATACATAGACAAGATCGACAAGACAGCCCAAGATTGCTACACACTACTCTAGGTTGCTCGTGATCGCCCGGATTACGTGGGTGGGGGCGGCGTGCGGGGGCGGGGTCTAGAGTCCGGCGCCGAGGGATCCGGCCACTCAGACTGGGCGAGGTAGTCACACCCGTTTTCTGCCCCGCATCACACACCCGCGTTGCCCGCGCTCCAGGTGGGGTCGATCCAGTCGTCGCCCACGACGTTTTCGCTGGGGAACAGCATGGCGAGCCACGCGTCAAACTGGTCGTCGTTCGTGCTTGGGGCCATGGGCATGGCAAAGCTCGGCTCGGCCGGCATCTCCATCCCGCCCGGCGCGGTGGACCAGGGCACCGACGTAGAAGGGCCGGCTCCCGAGCCATCCGATGGCGTCGAGGTTATCGCACCGAGGTCCGCGGTGAGGTGGAGCGGCAGGGGGAGGTCGGGCTCCACCTTGGGCGCGGTGAAGTCGAAGAAGGGTATGCTCGGGACACCGGGCTCTGGGACGGGCAGCGCCCCAGTACCCGCCCCTGAACCCCCGCCCACTGTCCCAGGAGGCACAGTCAAGGCGAAGCCGTTCATGGCGGCCGCGGCGTTGTTCGCGGGAAGACGAGCAACGGCCTCGCGCGCCTTGTCAGCGAGACGGCGGGTGCGGCCGACTAGCGCGCGGTTCTTCGAATTAGGTCTCAGCGTCGCCGTCCACTCGAGCACAGCGAGGCCCTGCTCGAGGACGGCGATGCGCGACTGCGCGAGCGCGGGGTCAGTCGTCTTAACGACGAGCACCGTCTGGCACAGGAGGACGGAGAAGAGGTCGGCAGCGAAGGACTGGAGTTAGGGAGCTCTTGGTGGACGTACTCACGAACCACCGCGACATGCTCTGGTCGTGTGCCAGGATGCCCTTGACAAGCTCGAGCATGCGCTCGCACACCTCGACGACGGTGCGGACACTCAGCTCGCAGCTGCTGTCGCCGGATCCTAGGGCGCGCATGAAGCTCGGGCGGTGTAGGTAGAAGAACACCATGCAGATGTGCGTCGCCATGCGGTACTGCTGGTGCGTGAGGCGCTCAGGCGAGATTGTGGAGGGGTAGTCGGACATGCAGGCCGCGGGCGGCGAGGGTGCGGGCGCCGGCGACACGACGACAGCGGGCGCGCCCGGCCTGCTTAGTGGGAACGCCTCGATGGGGAATGTCGAGCACCGCAGGTGCGCTGGGAGGGCGTGCAGGAAGCGGCGGAGGCCCGCGTCGATGTCCTGGACCGCTGACGTTAGCGAGCTGCATGCAGGAGAGTAGACCAGCTCACCTGCATAGTCGGGCGTCTCGGTCTGCGTCCAGTAATCGAACACGCGTGCCATGTGCCGCCCGAGGTTCCACTTCCACCAGAAGTAGCCCTCGCGGTGTGCGTCGGACGGGTACGGCGTGTCGTAGTGCTTGGTGCTGATCGAGCCGGGGAGGAGGGCGGTGAGGCACTGTTGTCAGCTGAAGTTGAATGAGTTCAACAGACTCACGTGTACACGCTCGAGGGCGAGCAGCTCGTGCCAGATGCGCCGGCGCCAGTCGACTTCGGCCTGCGAGAGGTGCGTAGGCGCTGCGTCGCGGTGGTAGCCCGCAATGACGGCCAGTCTGACCGCGAGGCCGATGATGGGGAAGATGCCGTCCGGGAGGCGCTTGTCGTCCGAGTTGATGAGGAAGCTGCCCAGGAGATGGAGGCAGACGAGGGACGAGAGCGTCGTCTCGGTGTAAAAGTTGCCGGCGACGAGACACGAGTACGCGGTCTGGTGGTAGTCGACGGCCTGGAAGCCGGGCGCCGAGGCCGCCGCGCCCGCGTCAAAGAGCATGGTCATGGCCTGCGTCGCGAAGAGCACGGCGAGGTCGTGCGGGTGCGCGCCCTCGGGCGAGTCGTACACGCTCGCGAGGACCGTGTCGAAGAACCCCGGGGTCATGGGCTGGATGCGCCAGCTGGTGACCTCGAAGAACTTGTCGAACATGTCCTTGGCCGCACGGCGGCTGCACAGCATCGCGCGGCACCGGTCGAGGAGGACGCCGGGCAGATGCCCTCTCCCCGTGAGGGAGACGCCGCGCGAGTGGCCCCAGGGCGGGCGCCAGAGCTCGGCGTCGACGCGCCGCGAGCGCGTGCGCCCCTCCCCGTCGCTCTCCTCGTCCTCGCTCTCGCTGGGCGAGGAGAGATAGAACGCCGTTGTCCCCATCCCTGCGTACCGCTTCGTGCCCACGTGCCCGAGCGCCAGCTTGCCCAGCATGGCGGCCATGACCATTCCGCTCTCGACCTGCCCGCCCGCCGAGGACGTCGACTCGCCCCGCTCTAGTGGTGGGCGGCGTGGCGTCTCGTCCCCGCCCGCCTCCTCGAGCTCGTGCGCCAGCCCGTGCCGCCGCAGCGTGTCCTCGAGGTACTGGACGCGCTTCGTGAGCTCCGAGATCGTCACGCTCTTCGGCTGCGTGACCTTGGACACCTGGTTCGGGCAGATGTGTGCCATGCCTGCTGTCAGCGCCCCCGAGTGCAGACGGGGCGCACGCACCTTTCTTGACACACTCGCTGCACGGCCATGACCGGTTACCTGCTGTCAGTGCCGGACGTCTGTGCACGGCGGTCCGAGTCCTAGCCGTCCGACTCGCAGGCGGAATCGCCACTGCTGTGCCTGCGGATTCACGAACACTTTGACTTTGTGCGTCGGCATTCTTCGCAGTTGAGGTGGATGCGCCTGCGCTTCTTCTTTGCGCCTTGGTCTGCGGGAGGGCGCTGAGGCTCCATTGTTTGTGGATGATGAGGATGGAGAGGGAGGGAGGGGGCGTCGAGTGGAAGGAACGAAGCAGCGATGGATGGACCCGAGCCAAGATCTGCTTGCACCTGCTAAACCGGCTGAGTTGCTACTGCGGGGGCGAAGAGGGTTGGCACAGGCACCCGGTGTCTCGGGGGGGTGGGCAAATGAGCTGCGCGGGTCTTTCAAAGGCCTCGGAGCTGGGCGGCGCACGGCGAGGGGGAGACGAGTGGCGAGTGGCGTGTGAGACCCGACTCGAGGCTCCAGGGTGCAATGTGTTAGCGCGAACTCCGGACCGGCGATCACAACCACTACCCCACGGGGCATCTAGCCATCAAATGCCTCGATTAACCGGCGACAACCAGGACCCAGGCTCACCACACCACTCCACCTCGTCCCATCTCATCCCTCCTCCTCTTGCACAACCACTCCACTCCCCATCCCCCTCCTTCCTGTGTATACTCACTCCTCTAACCATGGCCACCCCCTTCAAGCCCCGGGACAACCCCGCCTTCATCCTCCACGGCAAGCTCAAGACGAGCTACGAGCAGGTAACCCGCCCTTTGGCGTGGCTGACGTACAGCTCCCGGTGCCCGAGGTGGGCCCCGACGAGGTCCTAATCGAGGTCAAGGAGACGGGCATCTGCGGCTCCGATGTGCACTGTGAGCGCCCCCGCGTCCCCCCTAACCCCAGTCTACAACTCGGGCAAGCTGGGCCTCGTGTCCTGCTGCGGGGCGATGGCGCTCGGCCACGAGTCGGCAGGCGAGATCGTCCAGCTCGGCGCCAATCTCGCCGCCAAGGCAGCCAAGGCCGACTCCACGGCCGGGGGACACACCTTCCGCATCGGCGACAGAGTCACCCTCGAGCCCGGCACCACGTGCAGGATGTGCGCGGACTGCCGGACGGGCAACTACCAGATCTGCGAGCACATGGAGTTTGCCGCGTACCCCCCGGTGGACGGCACGCTCCAGCGCTACTACAAGCTGTACGCCGTCCCACGGTGTGGCTGACAGCAGGCCCCACGACCTGATCTACCCGCTGCCCGAGAGCGTGCCGACGATCTACGGGGCGATGATGGAGCCCCTCTCGGTCGCCGTGCACTCGGTGGCCAACGTCGGCGCGCTGCGCACCAACCAGAACGTGCTGATCTTCGGCGCGGGCCCCGTCGGCCTCCTCGCCATGTATGTGGCCAAGGGCCTCGGCGCGGCGCGCATCATCGGCGTGGACATCAACGCCGACCGGCTGGCGTTTGCGCGCTCCTACGCCGCAACGGACGTGTTTACCCCGCCCCCTAAGAAGGAGGAGAGCAATGCCGACTACGCGCTGCGGGCCGCCAAGCAGCTCCTCGCGGACCTGGGCGTCCCCGAGCGCGGGCACGGGTCCATCGACCTCGTCGTCGACGCGACCGGCGCCGAGGCGTGTATCGCCATGGGCCTGAATGCCGTGCGGCCCGGCGGCACGTTTGTGCAGACGGGCTTTGGGCCGCCCGACGTCGCGATCCCCATGTTCCGCGTCGTCACCAACGAGATCAAGCTCAAGGGCTCGTGGCGCTACGGCTCGGGCGACTACCCTCTCGCTATCGACCTCGTGGCCCGCGGCCTCGTCGACCTCAAGCCCCTCCTCACTCACCAGTTCCCGTTCGAGAGGGCGCTCGAGGCGTTCGAGCTCACGCGCGAGGGCAAGGACAAGGACGGCAAGCCCGTGATCAAGTGCGTGATCCACGGCCCGGAGTAGATCATCTTGAGAGGCAGTCTGCAGTAGAGTAAGATGAATTCATGATCCCAAAATAGAATGGGTATACAAGGTAGTGTTCTCTAGCAGCTCTTAGTCTACAGCAACGTCGTCCACCATCCGCTCGCCTCGTCGTTCTCGAGCGCTACGAGCGCGTTCGACCAGACGTCCTCGCTCGCGTTCATCCACGTGTCGGCTGTCGCGTCCTGCGTGCCCGTTGGTGGCAGGCCGGGCCACAGCTCCTGCGCGGCAGGTACCATCGGCGCGTCGCTGACGCTCGCCGATCTGGCTTTGACGTCCGCGCCCGAGCCCGAGGGTTCAGCGGCCGGCGGTTGCGCCTCGCTCGAGTCGATGAAGCGGCGCAACAGCGGAACGCCACGCTGTACGACCAGCGACGACGTGCCACACAGCCAAAGACTGTCGATTATAGCCTGAATCTCGGATACAAGCTTGGCGTGCATCGCGGGGCTTGGCGAGCCGTGCACCAGCTCGGTGGCGAGTACGACGCCGGCCAGAACGGTGTACGACGCGATCGGCCTGGGGTCAGTCTGAGTGACATTGGAGGACAGCACACTCACCATGTGCGCTGGAACATGGGCGGCACGCGGCGGCGACGCTGGCGGAGAATCTCCCGTGCCGCAGCGAGACACGTCTGATGTCAGCTGAAGTTGGAACCTGTCAGCTTACCTCGCGGACCTCGGTGAAGCGGTCGTCAGAGTAGGCGCGGCCCAGGAAGCTGCGGTACACGAGGATGGTACCCGCCGGCATGAGGAGGGACCAGATGTAGCGCGAGTGGGGGCTGTGGTCGTGCGGGCCGTTGAGGTCGAAGCGCTCCTCGAACGTGTCGTTGTCGCTGTTCTGGAGGGCGGCGAAATCGGCAAAGTTGGACTGAAGCTCGTGGTCGGCCGCGCGAGCGATGGCGTACTGGTCGCGGAGGGACGCAGCCTCGCCGAACGCCTCGGAGAACTGGCGGAAGATGCGGTAGCGGCGCCCGGCACAGAGGAGGTGCGTGACGACTGTGAACTGGGTGAAAGGGCGCGCGTTGACGCTCGTGTCGGTGTAGTCATCGGGGTTGGCGTTGAAGGGCTCGACAGTCTGGCCCTGGGGGAGGCGCAGGCCACCAGTGTTGACAAAGTCTGGACGGCCCTCGCCGAGGCGCAGGAGGAGCCACACGCGGCGGCCCACCTCGCGCTGGATCAGTCCGGGGGGGAGATTGTCGTGGTCCCCCGGCTCGGCCGTCAGGAGGTGCAGCTTGAGCAGCTGGGCCAGGCGCAGGCCGACGTGCAGCAGAGACTCGGTGTAGGCCGAGGCGCCAAAGTTGTACGAGACCATCGGAAGGACGACAATGGTCTGCAACGCCTCCAGCGTCGGGTTGGTCGACATGAACTTGGAGCGGTTGAGCGCCTCGAGGCATACGTCAAACCAGAAGGACGAGAGGGACGACGTCTCGTCCACCGACAGGCTGAGCTCGGTCGCCATGAGATCGCCGCAGAAGTACATGCCGACGGAGAGGAGAGAGAAGTCTGCGGTCAGTTGCCGTTCTAGGCGTTCACTCACAGTAGGAGAGCCAGGCGTCGCCCTTGCCGCCCTCCCTGCCCTCGCTGACGGCCTGGATCCACTCGTCGTGCTCGGCGATGAACGAGGGTATGTGACACGAGTAGTGCAGGAAGCTCATGTACTTGAGGCTGGCACGGATGATGGTCATGCTCTGCGGCGGGGTAGGGATGAGGTGGAGGAGGTCGGCCTGGGCCAGGTCCATCATCTTGCGGCTGGGCAGGTCGGGGAGGGAGCCGCTCGAACCAGGCGTCTCGGCAATGACCTGGCGCACGCGGGGATGGGGCGAGCTGGGCCGGTCATTCTTGTTGAGCGGCATGGCCATGACATGCACAAACGGCTCGAGGACGTCGGGGTCGTCCTGCCGGCTGCGCTCTGTCTCGGCGCCGGCGCGCGCCGTCGTAGCCGCGTTGAGGAGGTGCGCGAACGCGTTCGCCGTGTTCGGCGAGTCGCCCGGCGAGCTCATGGACCCGACGCTGGCCGGCCCCGTCGGGTTCGTGGGCGTGGGATTGCCCTCGAGCTCTCGGAGGCGGTTCTCGACCTCGGCAAGCCGGCGGCGCAGCCCCAGGTTCTCGCGCTGCAGCTGCCCCTCGCGCAGGAGCCTGATCTCGTCGGGGGTGAGGGGGGCGCGCTGCGTCGCATTCGGCGCATTGACAAGGCGCCCGCGCACGATCGCCGGCACGCGTGTGCACGCCTCGGGGTGGCCGCGCCGGATGCAGTTGTCGCACGGTATCTTCTTGTTACATTTGATTCTGGCGTCAGTGTGCGCGGGCGCGGGCGCGGGCGGCCAAAGAGGCCGGCGGGTGGCTTGGACGTGCGACAAGATACTCACTTGCGCTTTGTGCAGAACGAGCACGAGTTGGAGGCGCGCTGGCTGATGCGCAAGGGACCGTCGCTGCGTTCTACGCCACCTGGAGTGGAGGCCGAGGAGGCTGCCTGTGCGTCCATTGTGGGCCAGTGGGAGGGGGCGGTCCTGCAGATGTCCGGTGATAAAGAGGGCCGGGCGAGCGAGCTGGACGAGATGATAGAGGTGTTCTGCGAGGGCGGAAGAGAGGAGCGGAGGAGAAAGAGGGATGTCTTGGAAGCAAATTGCGACTTGCACTCAAAAGGCTCGCACCGGGCCAGGCTCCATGACGGGATCAAATCGGTTCGGTTGCTGAGCACTACTTGATTGAAAAATAGATCCCGCTGTGTCTGATCAGTATTAGCAAAAGTGAAACGGATCAGAACCGGCCATTAGGTTTTGTATCCAGGGGTAATGCGTCAAGGGGCGCAGGGGGAATGTGCCTGGCACGTCCGCACAGGCATTGTTGATGTTGTTGTGTGTGTCGTGCGACGATCCTCGATCATCATTGTGGGGGCCGTGGGGCGGTGATCAGACGATCAGGCCTCGGCTTGTGGTCCATGATCTGCAGCAAGATGCAGAGCCACCAACACGGGGCCGCCACACATTCTCCGTCCATGCTCCAGCCTGGGTGAGCAATGTATGCCTGACGTACTTGTCCTCGGCCCTCACACCCTCACACCCTCACACCATGGGATAGTGTGTCGGGGACTCGCTCGGGACCGCTACCCGGGTCCAGGTCGATCACATAACGCGAGGGGAGAATTTAGCTTGAGCTCCAGCGAATCACCATGACACGGGACGACGCGACCGTCCACGCCAGATCTCTGACGTCAAGGCGATCGCCCACCGCTATAAGTATCCCCGCACCATCTCTCGCCAGCACCATTCGCCACCATGGGATTCTTCAGCAGCACCCCCGAGGAGAAGGAGGAGAAGCTCCTGCACAAGGGTGAGCGTCGGTGTGAATGCGCTAACGGCAGAGGCCAAGAACGACGAGAAGGCCGTCAAGCAGGCGCTCAAGGACCTCGAGCGCGCGCACAAGGGCCTGCACAAGGCGCAGAAGGCCGAGCACGACGCCAACGAGGACCACCAGAAGGCCATCCGGCGGGAGGAGAAGCTCGCGGCCGAGCTCATCAAGCTGCAGCACGAGCACGAGAGCGCCATCGCGACCAAGGACACGCTCGCCAAGGAGCTCGTCGTCAGGCACGACGAGGTGGACCGCCTGGGAGAGGAGGTCAAGCGCCTCCAGGCGACGCTGGAGCAGGTGCAGCAGCGGGCGCGCGTCAACACCGAGAGACGGGCGCCGCGCCTCGCCGCGCTGAGCGGCAGCGACGGGAACAGCTCGCAGGGCTCGCTGCCCGCCGCGGCCGCGGGGGCTGGCGCCGGGTCGCTGGCTGGCCGCTCCGTCTCGCCCGCGACGACGACGGCGGGCGCGTCCCTCGCCTCCCCCCTCTCGGGGAAGGGCGAGCTGTCGGCCGGCGAGTTTGGGCAGGCCCCCCCGCCCCTCCCCGCAAGAGACGAGAAGGCCGCGCTGGCGGCGGGTCTCGGCGGCGGAGCCGCGGGGGCTGGGGCCGCTGCGGCGCCTCCTCTCCCTGCGCGCCAGGTCGAGACCGCTGCCGCCCCTACTCTGCCCCCACGCAAGATCGACACGGCCGTGCAGGACATGCCGGGCACCCTCCCCTCCGCTGCGTCGGCGCAGAGCCAGTCCCTCGGCCAGGGATACGCACCCCCGCCCAGACACCCCGGGGCGGACGCGAGCGCGCCGCACGTCACCTCGCCCACGCAGGCTGCCGCGCCCCAGCTCCCGCCGAGACAGGGGACCGCCGAGACGTACGCGACGGCCCCGAGCGTGCCGCCCAGCGCGACGAGCGTGAACGCCCCGCAACTCCCTGAGGTCGTGCAACAGGTGCCCCAGCAGGTGTCCCCCGGCGCCCACCCCAACCTCCTGCCTGGCGCGCAGCCGGCGCAGGGCGTCCATCCCAACCTCCTCCCGGGAGGGCAGTAGGTTCCTGTTCGTGTTTGTGTGCGATTAATGCAGTTGTTTGACGTCTGACTAGCCATGAGTACAGGCGCCAGCTAGCAGCCCCCAGGCCGTTCTGGAGTCAGCGCCAGGCGCTCACTCGAGGAGGCTGGTCGAGGCCTATTGTGACAAGGGCCAGTACGACGGTTCTTGACACAGCGCCGAGCCCAGATGTCAACTTCCCGCAGCACCAACGCCTAATGGCCCATGGCAGCAGTTACAAGTGTCCTCGCCTCATGCGCATGAGGGCCATCATGTTGGCATGCGTGGCCTGCGCGGGGTACAGGTAGTACACCACGAGCAGGAGGGGGGGGCGCTGGAAAAAAAGCGGCCTTGCGGGCACGGTACTCGTCGTGCACGGCTGCTGCGTGTCGCGGCCGGGTTGGGGGCGAGGGCAATGTCCGCGTGTCTGTGAGACGACCTACAAGCTTGTGTAGGGGTTGGGTGGAGGTGGGTAGCACCCAGAGTACCTGAAGCGTCAGCGTGGCGACGCTCTGCAGAAACATACTCGTCGACAATCTCCCCGAGGCTGTGCTGGCCGGGAACCTCGTCGGGCCCAGGCTCGCTACTCAGACAGTCCTGCCCGGGCACGAAGCGCGCATTCGTCGCGCCGCGCACGAAGAGCAGCGTCTCATCCTCGCTCGGCAGGTTGAAGTCTGGCAGCTTGCTCGACACGACCTTGCACGCCTGTCATTAGCACGATCTGCACGTTGGCAACATACGGTGGGGGACGCGTGCTTGTTGAACAGTTCCGTGACGTCGACCCACCTTTTGGTGGTTCAGACCCATCAGCCCGTCACCCGCTTGCATTGCGGCAGCATAGCCTGCAGGCTAGTGTTGCGTTCCGACATCACCTGGTGCTTACTAGAACTGCCCGAGATCAAAGACGGCGAGACGGAAGTCGAGCTGAGACATGTTGCCTCCGACGCCAGAGTCGAGCGCGACAGTGCACCGGTCGGCGGCCACGCACCCAGCGACGGCGAGGCTGTCACGTAAGCTGCTGTTGGCCGAGTACGGAGGGGAGAGGGAGCCGACGGGTGGGCGGGGGAAGCACTCGGTCATTTGGTGCAGCGGGCCTAGGTGGGATGCGAGTGGGATGAGAAAGATGAGGATGAGAGATGGTTGTGGTGGCGACGACAAGGTGTTGGGCGTGGAGGTAGGCGGTGAGCGCGCGCACGAAGACGGATTCCTGGGGTGCTGGCGGTATTGACTGCGCTGCGCCACTCGCATTTCGCAAGAGATACAGTAGGATTATCTAATTCACGGCGTGGATGCGTCAAGCCGCCACTGCGGAGTATAAATCGCATGTGGACATAAGACAGTGCCTGGCATTCCATACGAGTCGGCCAGCAGTCTCGGTTCCACCTTCATTTCTCATCCAGCAGCCAGCAGCATGCCCACGGTCCACTGGGACGGCGGCGAGCCGTACCTCGCTCCGCCCTCGCACCCAGGCATAACCATCACGCCCTACCGCGAGGCCGAGGCGGACCTCGTGGCGATGGTGCGTCCCCCCCTTCCGCGCTAATACAGGAACGGATCGCCAACGACCCCCGCGTTGGCAAGTGGAGCCATGGCCGGCCGTACCCCTTCACGCGCGCCGACGCGCGCAAGCGCGTCGACGACAACCTCGGCCCGCAGGCCGCGGCGGTGGACGCTCTCCAGCGCGAGCGGGGGGCGGAGGTGTGCCCCTTCACCGTCGTCAGACGGGACGGGGGCGTATGTCGGCGACCTCGGCCTGTGGAAGGAGGACGGGTGGGTCGTCGCGTACGCGCTCGACCCCGCGGTCCATGGGCGCGGGGTGGGCACCGCCGTGGTGCGCACCGTGCTGGAGTGGGGGGCCGCCGCGCTCGGTGTGCGGAGCGTGGAGGCGGTGAGTGGGATGTGGGCGGGCTGATGCCAGACGGCGCAGACGGCCAACCCCGCCAGCACGCGGATGCTGGAGAAGCTTGGCTTCGCGCGCGTCGAGGTCAAGATGCTGCCGTGGCCGGAACACAACGGGGGCGGGGCGCGCGAGGTGGCCGTGTACCGCCGCGAGCTGTGATTGCGGATCTGGCTTATGCATCGGGTATACACATGCAGGGTATGGACGCTGATGACACTACTCCTCCTCGAGCACCTCGTAGTCGACGCCGATGTACTCGCCGCACCCGGGACACCCGAGCGCGTCCACGCCCGCCTCGAGCTCGTCCACGCTCACGGCGTACTCGTGCCCGCAGCGGCACGCGAGGGTGAAGCGCTCGGGCTCGTCCGCGCTCGGGTGCGCGGTGAACGCCTCGAGCGAGACGTGCTCGCGTATCCGCGGCCCTGAGGGGGGCGGCGGTACGGCAGACACGGCAGAGCGCTGCGCGTCGAAGGCGGCGCGCCGGCCCGGGTCGGAGAGCACCGCACGCGCCTCGTTCACGAGCCGGATGTCGGTCTGTGCGGGCGCGCTGCGCGTCTTGTCAGGGTGCGACTGGGGTCAGTCCACTCGATAAGGCAGGCGAGGCGAGGCGAGGCAAGGCAAGGCAAGGCAAGGCAAGGCGCCACGTCGCCGCTGATTATCACTCACAGCGAGCACAAGACGGCGCCAGGCGCGCGTGATCTCGTCGGCGGGGGCGGTGGGGAGCACGCCCAGTACGGCGTAGTAATCTGGCTGGGACATGGCCCCTTTTGTGGCCTTTGTGGCGCTTTTGCGATGCAGTGCCGCGCTGCTGGGGCGTGGCGTGCGAGATGAGAATGATGTGAGCTGCAGGATGTGTGCTCGCTGACTGCCCAAAGAGGTGCGGTTGGGTGGCAAATTGTGCGTGTTAACAGACCCTCCCACTTAGGAATGAGCGGATGAGCAAACAATCCTGCGTGTCAACCTTGTTGGCCTTCCCTGGCGCTTCTCTCTCATCATCCATCAACTTCTTGTCTTGCAAACAACCATCCTCCTCATCCTCTTCATCATCGACTAGATCCTCACCATCAAGTCGTTCCCCTCTATCCACCCTAAAACGACGACAAAGAGGCGTCCACACGCCCCATCCCGCCGTCGTCAGACCGTTCCCTGCGCCCAAACACTCTTTCCTCGCGTGTTTAGACGTAAGTTCGTCATTGCCCGATCATTCTTCGCCACCCAACTCACCAAAGCCTCCCGTCCCCCACAGCCACCGTCACCATCTCTTATCGCGTTACACATCTAGACGCAAGATGACCGACATTGCCCCCGCCGCCCCCACCCCCGCGCCCGTGCCCCCCAAGCACACGACCAAGCGCACCAAGACGCGCGCGCGCCGCACGGCCCGCCGCCGCGACGGCGCCGACTCTGACGACGACGAGGGCAGCGCGTCTGACGCTTCCGAGACGTCCGCCCCCGCCCCCGCGCAGCCCAAGAAGCTCACTCCTCTCTTCCCCGACATGAACACGACAACGCCCGCCGCGTGGGCCGACATGACGGACAAGGGCGAGGAGATCACCTTTGACGAGTTCAGACGCGGCGACGCCGCGCGCCGTGGTGCTGCTGTGCGCGGGCGCGGGCGCGGCGGCAAGGTCGCGCGCGAGCCGCATGAGCCGCGCGAGATGACCGACGAGCAGAAGAAGCGCGAGGAGGACAAGGCCGCCGCGCGCCGCGAGAAGCTCAAGGCGAAGCGCAAGGCCAAGAAGGAGGCCGAAAAGGCGAGCAAGGCTGCCGCGAAGGCGGTTGCTGCCGCTCCCGCTCCTGCTGCCCCTGCTGCTGCCGTGGATGCCGACGCGGCCGACTCGTCGCTCGCCGCGTCCACGTCCGCGCTCAAGCTCGACGACCCTCCCGCCGACTCCTCCGCGTCCACCACCTCCGCCCCCTCCGCCCCTCCCGCCGACGGGCCTCTTCGCCCCGGCGTGCCTCGCACCAACCGCAACGCGTACACGCAGCGCGTGGCCGAGGACCCCAAGTTCACCCCCCGCGTCGGCAACTTCTGGATGCACGACCAGCGCCACTACGAGGCAGGCAGTGTCGGTGAGGGCAGCTTCGGCGGCCTGCGCGGCATGTCCGACTTCTGGCGCGGACGCGGCGGTATGCGCGGCATACCCCGTGGCGGCTTCCGTGGCGCGCCTCCTCCTCGAGGCCGCGGACGTGGGCGCGGGTTCGGCTTCGTTCCTCCCGCCCGCCAGATGTCCCCCGCTCCCTCCCCATCCTCCGCGTCGACCTCGGCCTCTGGTCCTGGCCCTGCGCCCTACAACGGGCAGCCCGCTCCCAACCCCGCTCCCGCTACAGCGTCGAACAGCGGCCACCGTATGGCCGAGATGGACAAGCTGGAGATGGAGCTCGCGAACAAGGCGCGGCGTAATCGCTCCGCGGCAAGCGAGGGCAAGTGGGGCCATGAGGGCTTCGAGGAGTTTGCCCACGAGGACCCCATGCGCCACAACCACATGATCCGCGGACGCGGGCGTGGGCGCGGACGGGGAGGCTTCATGCGCGGCGGCCCACCCCTCCGCCCCATGCCTCCCGGAGTCGCTCACCTCCCCACCCCCGAGGCCTCTCCCGACCGCTCGGCGTCCAAGACGGAGCCCAAGACCGAGGCGACGATAACCACAGCGCCCACGTCCGAGTCGCTCCTCGAGGACTCGGGTGCCGTCACCGTCAAGCTGCCCGGTGGCATCAAGCCCGTCGACGTCGACGTCGACCGCCCGCCCAGCCAGCCGATCGAGGCGCCCGAGCAGTCCAAGAGCCCCTTCCCGCCCGCATTCACCCCCTCCAACCCCTCTCCCGTGCCCTACGTCGCGAGCGACAGCGGCTCTATGAGCAGCGGGTACCTCCCCGCGGGGCCCATGATGCCGATGCACACGGGCGAGTTCTACCCCACAGGCCCAGCCTTCCGCCCTCCCGGACCGGGCTTCTACCCGCCCTACCGTCCGCAGAGCTTCACCCCCGAACCGCACTTTGTCCCCGGGCACCAGCCGCGCGGCTCCTTCTCTGGCCCCGCCCCTTTCTACCCCGGTGCACCGGCGCACGCGCGCCCCGGCTCCCCGCTCAACCCCTATCAGGCGCCGTACGGGCAGGCCGCGTACTTTGTGCCGCCCCGCCCGGCGCAGAAGGTGTCGATCCGCTCGCCCAGAACTAGCACCGACGAGGTCAAGCCGGTCGCCGAGGCCGAGGCGGCCGGCACGCCCGAGTTTGCGCCCGCCCAGCCCTTCTACCCCCACCCGCAGTACAACCCGTACGCCAACGGCGAGGTGTTCTACCCCAGTTACTGGCCCGGGTACGAGGGCGGCGAGTACGGGTACGCGGAGCAGTACCACGGGCCGCCCTATTAGAAATGGCGCAAGCCACCATAAACAAAGTATAGTGTGTAGAATATGTGCATAGGCATGCGAAGGACAGTATGCGTGGTGCTCACTACTCGCTGCGAGGAGAGAGCTGCAAGGCAGAGAGGACGCTGCTGCTCGCAACTGATTGCAGCTGAAACACGAGCGGGATCAAATGCGTGTTGGGTGGTTGGGTGGCGACCCTGGGACGCGTGAACACGACCACGTCCGACCACGACGCCATACCTCGCCTCCAGCTCCACTCTCACCGTCACTTTCACCCGCAACTCGCAAGCAATGGCAGCCACCCCGCCGCGCCGCCAACCCGCCGCCGGGCCGAGCACGCCCCTGCGCTCGCCCGCGCCGCCACCCCCACCGCCCGGAGGGCAAGACCTGTGGGCCGACATCCTGCGCAGCGCGGACCGCGCCAAGGCCCTCCCGCGCAAGAACGTCGTCCTCCTCAGCGAGCGGCATCGCGGGCGCGCCCACCTCCTCGACAAGGTGGTCGGCAAGCGGCGCGCCCGCCAGCCCCTCGCGATCGGGTACGACCTGCTCCTCAGCGACGACCGGGACGAGGGTGCGTGCGCCCTCTGTGTAGCTGACGCCAGACGCGCCGCCCGTGAGCGTCGTGTATCCACCGAGCTCGCATCCGAGCCTCCTGCGCCTCGTCGAGACGTCCCTCCCGCCCCACCCCCTCCCCGTACGCCCCTGAGCGAGCGCGCTGACGCAGAACACGGCCGTCGTCATCGTCCTCGACTGGAGCAAACCCGCGACGATGGTGCGCGAGCTCCTCGCCTGGCTGGGGTGGGTGGACGCGTGGGCCGCGCGCGCCGCCCACGCCGACACGTCGGACGAGGTCGACGGGATGCACGAGCGGCGTGAGTGCCCGGTATTTCTGTCCTCACACCAGTCCAATCACACCTGCAGCACTATGCCGAGCCGGTGGCGGCCCCGCTCACAAACTACGGCGCCGTCCTCCCCCTCGGGCAGGGGAGCCTGACGCGCAACCCCGCCGGCGTGCCCATCGTGGTGGTGTGTACCCGCGCGGACCAGATGGACGCGGTCGGCGACGAGATGGGCATGAAGGGCGGCGGGTGGGAGGAGCGCACCGACTGGATCCAGCAGGTGCTGCGCACCGTGTGCCTCGCGCACGGCGCCGCGCTGTTCTACACGGCGCCGACGCAGCCGCAGACGTATTCGCTCCTGCGCGAATACCTCTTCCACCGGCTGTACACGGCGCCGGCGCAGGGCGAGGGCGCGGCGCCCGCGCGCTTCCCGTTCCCGCACCGCGCCAACGTGCTGGACCGGGACGCGGTGATGGTGCCCGCCGGCTGGGACAGCTGGGCCAAGATCACGATCCTGCGCGAGCCGTTTGACCCGGCGCGCGTGGCGCGGGCGTGGGACGTGAGCGCGGCCCGGAGTGGGAGCGGGGAGGAGGACGAGGGCATCGAGGACCTGTGGGCGACCATGATCCCCGACACGGAGCGGCCGGCCGCGCCCAACCCCGCGGCCGTGGCGGTCACGAGCGAGGCCGAGCAGGGCTTCCTCCAGCGCCAGCTGGACAGCCTCGTCAAGAGCGATGCCAAGGGCGTGTTCCGGCGCGCGGCGGAGACGGTGGACGAGCGGTACGGCGTCGTCGGGCCCATGGGGACGGGCGGGCTGTCGCTGCCCGGGGTGGAGAAGGCCATGGCGGAGATGGAGGGGAATGCGGCCGAGGACGCCGGCGCCCGCTTCCACGCGCGCAAGGTGGGTCCAGCTGGAGAGCAGGAGGCGCTGACGGCAGGACTCCAAGTCGACGGGGCCTACGTCCCCCGATAGATCGTCGACGGTGCAGAACGAGGCGCTGCACAATTTCGTGAGTCCAACTCCTGCGCCGCTCACTCCAGTTCCAAGGCCTGCTCGCCAAGAAGCAGGGCACGGCGTCGGCGGCCGCGACGCCCACAAAGGCCACGCTAAAGGCCGCAAAGTAGTCGCGACACCGACTCCAGACACGATCCTTACGTACCCCCGCATTGTGCATGTTGTTGGGCCAGAGGGCTGTGGAGTGCATATCATGCTAATGAATTGTTATGGCGCATTGTGGTACAGGCGGGTATGTGCAAGATGTGTGCAAGATGTTCGTGATGTGATCTGTTGAAGCTTGGTTGATGGGTGGAATCGCTGCAGGGTATCTGTATTCTACACTTGGCGCTGCTAGACGTTCCAGCGGCGGCCCATGTACACGAGCCCGATGGCGGAGGCGACGCAGCCGCCCGCCGCCACCCAGAAGCTCGCGTTGAAGCACCCGCGCCCGTAGCAGACCATGGCGTCGACGACGCTCTGCTTGGTGCTGCGGTCGGGGCTGGCGAGGTAGGCGTAGAGGTACTGATGTCAGCTCGGCGACGATGGCTATCAGCTCACGGAGTATATGGCGCTGCCGAGCGCAGGGAAGTACGAGATCATGCCCCATGACAGGCCAAAGCTCGTGGCGCCAAAGTGCGTCGAGACGATGGCAGGGCTGAGCGTGAAGAGGGCGCCGTAGAGGGAGCCGACGCCAAAGCTCAGGAGCCACAGCGTGCCCTCGGTGTAGAGCCAGCCGGCAGCCCACGCGAACACGAGGCCAAGGAGGGCCGCGCAGATGGCCGCGAGCATCGAGCGGTGCATGATGATCGGCTTCTTCTGCACAAAGTAGTGCGTCGGCGCGTCGGGGTCGTCGCTGTGGGGCGCGGGCACGGCGACAGCCGCCGGCGCAAGGTGGTCAGCAAGTACGCCGGTGACCAGACGTGAAAGCGTTGACGAGATGGACAGGATGAAGACGTGCTTGTTGCGCAGCATCAGGGCCTGGTCCTTGGCGGCGGTGAGCACGAGCGGGGGGGTCGAGGTAAGGGCAGTGGGGTTGAAGAGCTGGAACGCCTGGGTAGTGGCCTGGCCCAGCGCCGAGAGGGTGAGGAGGGCCTCGGGCGGGAGAAGCGCGGTGACAATGTTGCCGAACGTCGCCATGACGGTCTCAGAGGGACCGATGCACCCCGTCATGACGAAGCCGAACGCCCAGAAGCCGGGGTTGCGCACCAGCCCCATGGCAGTCCACCGCGCCGACTTGCCCAGTTCCTGCGCCTCCACATCCTCGCGCGCGGCCTCGGGACCACCGATAAGCAGTGGGCTGCGCTCGTCCAGGTGGAGCGAAGCAGAGAGATCCGCATAGTCGTTGTACGCGTGGTCGTAGCCGTCCTCGCTGTCCGTGTCGACGTCATCATGGAGCACCGGCGGGTCGGGCGGCATGACACGCATGAAAACGGCCGCAAAGAGGTTAACCGCGGCTGAGAGGAGGCCGAGGAAGGTGAGGTAGCGGACGGGGTCCAGCTCACCGCCGACCTGGAAGACGGGGATGGACGAGAAGGAGGACAGGAAGAGCGACGACAGGCCCATGCACGCGAGCGGGAGTGAGAGGGACAGGGTCGGGTGGGACGGGAAGCTGAGTGAGGCTGTTGTCAGCTGCGAACTCTGATCGTCATCAGCTCACGCACCAGTGGTAAGAGCAGCAAAGTAGCTTCCGACCGTCGCGGCACCGACGAGGAAGAAGCATGCCGTGAGTACGAGGTAGGTGCCGGGTGCGGCACCATCCCCCTCGTCGATCTGGACCACCGCCGCGAATGAGCAGTACCCGGTCGCCGCGACGAGCGCGCTCATGAGCGAGCCGGCGCGCGGCCCGTACCGGTCGACGAGCGCGCCCATCGGCGCGGCGCATAGGTAGACTCCCAGGATTCCTCTGCGGTGTGGAAGTTTAGGTTCGGGTGGGGGAGGTGGTGATGGGTGGCGATCACACGAGGGCGCAATTGATTGAATGGGGCGGTGGGGGACGAGGCGCGTCAGCACAGCCAACAATGCATGGAATATCCGTCGGAGCACATGTGCACTCGATGGCGATAAAACTCACCCGACGACGATGGTCTGCGCCTCGGTGGTGCTGAGGCCAAGTCGCTGCTGGACGATGGGTCCGCTGCGGTCAGCATCAATCGACGGGGAGCCGCGTGACGGAGGGAAGGTACATGCACATCTCGCATACGGGACCAGGGATGCGCGCCTGGGCGTGTGTGCTCAGAACGGCGACGTCGACGCCATCGCTACCATTACCTCCGGTGAGTGGTGCCGGCGCGCACCCAGACACACGCCCACCCACGGAACCCCTGCGGCTCACTGCCTTCGCGAACGAAGCTCGCCAAGCTGTGTGCTTGCGAAACAAACGCCTGCCTTCCTCGAAGCGAAGGGCATCACCCACATCGCCGCTGTTCACCCCGTGGAGTGGAGCGCCACCCCCGCACCCAATCACCGTGCCGATCGTCCGCCTTATCGTTCGGCCAGGCATGTCCGCTTCCGGCCCACCCACGCTGGCTCGCCCGCCGATCCACCCAACCGTCGCGGCCCGCTCCGCTCGCAAGGTGCAGTGACTTGCTGCGCTCGCCCACCAGCTCGCTAAGCGCGCCGTTTGCCCGCCGCCGCGCCGCACCCAACTCGCCATGAACGTCCGCCCGCCTCTGACTCACTATGTGGGCCAGCAGTACACGCCGTTGGCCTGCACGGCACTCATCAGCACCGAGATGCACATGAGCGCCACCTGCACACTGCGTGTCCGCAGGCCACACAGGTTGCCGCACGTGCGCCGGCGCTTGGCCTCGAGGATGGCGTTGACGTCTGGGGGCATGAGCGACTCGCGGCGGGCGGGGTTTGTGCCGTAGTCGAGCATGGCGGGGCGGGAGGAGGCGCGGCGGGAGTAGCGGGGGCGGCGGGGGATGGTGGGGGAGCCCGAGGCGGAGCGGGGGTGGTCGCGCGAGTGGTCGGCAAAGTAGGTGCGCTCCGAGTCGTATATGATTGTGGGACTTGGCGGTGGTGAGGTCATGGCGAAGAGTCGAGAGGAGGTGGCTGTTGCGATGCAAGAAGAAGAAGGGATGAAGGTCAAAGGTGAGTTAGAGTAGAGGTGGGCGGGTGGGGTGGGTGAGTGGGTGAGTGGCGTGAATGACGGAGTCTGTTCCAAGTTGGACCATGCGGCGGATGCGGGGATCAGAGTGGAGGTCACTCCACCACACCCACCGCACCACCGCTGCACCGTACCACCGTGACGGAAGTGGAATGCTCTCCTCGATCTCCTCTCTGTCTCTCGAGTCCTGTCACGTGAGCACTTCGTCCAGTGTTCCAATCAACATGACAACATGACGACCAAGTCCCGTCTCGTGAGCCTGTTTATCATGAATGCCCGTGAATGGTCATGGGGGATGCACTACGCGTGAGGTGTGACATGCCACCGTCACTGGGCGGGAATGTTTCATCTGCCGTTAGCGTGAGGCTGGTGAGTCTCCGTCAACAAGGTGACGAAGCATGCTGCTCCACTTGCGTCCGTGATGAGGCGGACAAACCTCGTCGGCGAGTTATTTTGTCTTGTACAGGGATGCTCTGTTGCTGCACTTGTGTTGCAGCTGGGTGAGCGCGCGCTCTTCGGATGAGAGTCGGAGCCGGAGGCAGTCGCTGGGCCTGTGCATCGCCAAGCGCTGCCCATGCGGCGAGGTGGTTGTGACAACGCTGAGTGGCCGCCCTGCCCTCGTCTCAACATTCCCGCCTTCCACGACAATACATCTACGCCAGAACCTTCGGCGCCCAACACGCGTTCCCCTCGTCCGGCAGCATACCTTCCACCCCTCGGGCGTGCCCGCGACGCGTCGAGTACTGGTTTTTGTCATGGGCCTCAAGGGGACTGACGCGTGGAAAACAGTCGTGTCGCACGCGCCCGCAAGGCCTGCTACCTGCCAAGTGCGACGCGCGGAGGCATTCCATCATCCCGCGCCTGGACCCAAGCCAAGGCAGGGGATGCACGAGGGGGTGCGGGGAGCCAGGGCTGGGTGTGGAGATCAGTGCACGCCACAGGATGCCGAGCCGGGGCTGATGCGCAGCTGCGGAGCATCGGCTGTCACGCATATTTCTGCATGTTTGTGGGTGTAGTGGGTGCTGGTTGGTCGTGCGTGCACACAAGGCGTGCCAGGTGAAGGTTTAGTTGCTGAGGCACGCGTTCCGGGCGAGCCAAACACGCGACAGCCGTGACGTGGACGCGTCCATCGTCTCTGCCCCGCTGGAACAGACGCTCTCCATCGCCTACACTACTCTCCATCGCCTCCCCCCATCGCATCCACCTCATCGCACAGCGCATCCTTTTGTTCTGTGCTCCATGTCATGAACGGGCAGAGAAGAGCGGGGCCTGTGCATCGCCGACCCCCTGACGCAATGCACTGCACCACTGCGTGTCCCTGTGCCCATCAGAAGGAACGATGGAATGCCCAACGTGGCGACACGATGTCATGGGCGTAGGTCTGGGCAGGGCTGGGTGGAGCAGTCTGGATGGACAGACAGCATGTGGCGTTAAGCATGAGCGATTAGCTCTGGGCCACCTGGGGCGGTGTGACACTGCCGCCAACGCTGCTACGGGGCCTGTAGAGGTGCAGCGTACGGCCGATGCATGCTCGACATTCAGGTAGAGCGTGTTCCCGGATCAACAATCACGCCTCAGTCGTCACGAACAGAGGAGGAGAGCGAGGAGAGAATGCGAGGATCGCGAGGACAGAGAAGAGCGCGCGCGACAGGTTTTCAGGGTGGTGGGTGGATGACCTTGGCAGGGACGATGGTCAGGAACCCTTTAGAGCCGGACCCCCTTTTGCCACAGATTGTCCCGATCCGCGTCCTCTGCGCCCCCCTGCGCCCCTGCTGCGCCCTCCTTTGGGCGCTCAGACCTCCCTCTGCCTGGTACTCCGTTTTCAGGAACCACTGCTTCCCTCACCCCCTTGGGCCCTCCTGCGCCCTGAGACGCGGAGCGGACAGAATTGCAGTCGAGAGCAAGATGGCAGGCAGGTCGCGGGCTTGGGCTCGAGGGCGGAAAGGGCAAAAAGGGAAAGAACGGTCCAACGGCCGGCAGTGGCGCCTGGGGTCTAGTGCCGGAGGTACGGGGGGTCGCGTCCGAGTCAGGTCTTTGGGTAGACTTGGCGTTTGAGACAGGCTGCTCCAGTTGCTCTTGGCCTTCGGCTTTGGGGGTTTGCACGCCAAACATCCCTCTTCGCTCACCATCAACCCCCCCTTGGTCCTCACTGCCCCTCACTGCCCCCCACCTCCCCCCCTGGGCAGCAAGGAAAAGAGGGTGCTTGCCACCATCAATTGCTCGACCGCCAACTACACCACAGACTCATGTTTACCTGTTAACCCCAGAACCCCCGATCCCCTCTTGTACCTCCTTGTACATCCTCCACATCACTTTCCTTTCGACGCTCATTCACCCTCACTCGTTATCATGATACCCGTCCTCGCTGTGGCATCCGCCGCGGCGCTCGCGGCCCTCCCCGTCGCCGCCCAAGGCTGGGAGCTGGCACTCCCACCCCGCCCCAACGTCGTCTTTGACGAGACGTTCTACCCCAACGACGGCATCATCCACCTCAAGTCGGACATGGTCACCAACTGCATTGGTGGCCAGGGCGATGCCGGGTGCACCGCCGTCGGCTCGTACGGCGCTGCCCTTGGCCTCAACTTCCTCGGCTCGGCTGTCAAGGTCAACGGCGCGGCCTCCAACTCGAACGCGTCCCAGCCCCGCCCTGTGGGCTCGTTCAGCCTCTACGACGGCATGTGGCCCGTCTCGGGCGACCAGCAGGTGCACGTTGGCCAGGGTGTGCTCGCCGCCCGCGAGGGCCTCCCTCCCAAGCCCTACCGCGGCAGCATGAACATCTACTGGGCGTCGGACGTCTCCGTCTCGTCCGTCTCGGTCACGACGGGCATGTACGTCAACGACCCCAACGCCAAGAAGGACACTGTCCAGTTCGAGACTGTCCCGGCTGTGCAGGGCTCTGGCCTCCACCCCTTCTACCAGCTCGACGGCGGCAAGTGGAAGGCCAACGGCAGCGGCAACGACTGTGAGTGATGGCATTGCGCCACAACAATGGCAGACGCTGACGCCAGCGTTCGCCGCCGGCTCGGGCAACGCCATGGTCCGCGTCAACGTGCCCGCGAACACGACCTACGTCAAGGTGCGCGGCCTCACTGGGCCGGACGCTGGCCCGCTCACCATGTCCCTGCGCACGCGCCAGGGCACCGCCAAGCCCGACCTCGCGTCCGGCAACGCCACCCTCGCGTCGCACCCCCAGCGTGCGTCCACCACCGGCTCGACGCTCTTCGCGCTCCCCCTCGACCCAACACAGACCTACTACTTTGAGATCCACGCAGACTCGGGCAACTTCTACCTGCGTGATATGAGCTTCTGGAGCTCTCTGCCGTGAGTGTTGCTTGTTTGGGGTTTGGGTGGGGGTATGGCTTGGCACTGCACAATTCTCCGTGCCTTTCCGAACTAGGCCAGATCCCCACCCCAGATGCCATCTTGTGCATTGGGCGTCGCTGACAAACCAGTAAGGGCGGCTCCGCGGGCGGCATCGGCGGCGTGTTCAGCGCAGCTTCCATCGCCGCGCCTGCGAACATTGCTGTGCTGTTCGCATCGCTTCTTCTGTACTCTCTGGTTTGAGCGTCAAACTGAGAATCTCCTCTTTGCACCGCATCCCCTCCTCCTCTTTCTGTGAACACTTTAGGCTTATACTTCGCGCCCAGCAACAATGCTTGGTTGCTGGCCCATGTGCTTTAGATTCGATCTCAATCCGGGTTAGGGCTGGCCCTATGCATGGTCATATTGTCAACACCACTCTCGCACCCAGTGCGGCGTGCGAGTTGGTGGGCGAGTGAGATGGGGGCTGTGGCGTGTCACGGTGCCACTTGCTGGGCAGGGGCGGGTACGGGACCGGGATCTGAGGCGTTCACGCGTCTCATTGCGCAATGGCGCCAATTGAGGAATGGGGATCGCGTCGGGGTGTGTATAGGTGGCCAGGTGGCGCGGGGCGAGGCATTGCGAGTGTGAGGAAGGCGTGCGCTGACAAAGGGAGTGTTCGTGGTGCTCGGGGTCGACTTGCACTGGGCACCCCACATCTGCAGCCTGCCTGCCTCGCTCGAGCAGCGTCTCCGAGGCGCTCTTCTCAGGCCCTCAACCCATGAACACCAGTTCGGGGATGTCTCGCACACTCCAGATAGGGAAAGCCATGCCCTTGGCACTGTATCAGCCGCGGCTAAGCCTGTTCTGGACTTCTGGCATTTCAGGTGTTCTGCAGCTACAAAGGCGTGAGCGTAAGCACCTGTTCGGCGACGTTCCGCGCGCCGTCCCAAGACCGCTGCGGCACCGTGATAGCGTGCTTGCCGACAGCGAGTGCGAGCCCAGAGTAACGGTTCACGAGCCGCACCCCGCCCTCGGTCGGGATGACCCACCACTGCGCCCCCACCCCGGCCTCGTGCAGGAGGCGTGCGGGTGTGGCCCACGCGCGGTCGGCGGGCGTGTCCCGTACCCCGAGGTATCCATGCTTGGAGTGGAGGGTGTACGCGCCGTCGCCCGTCGCCTCGAACCGCCACCCCTTGGTGCCCTCGGTGCCCAGCGCCACACCGCACGCCGAGATGGCGTAGCGCTTGCGCGTGTCCACCGCCTCGAAGGGGGGCCCGTCGACCGCGATCTCGACGTACTCGGCGTCCCGGCCGCCCGAACACCCGAACGAGCAGTAGCCCCGGAACGCGCGCCCGAGGATCCACTGCCCCGTCTTGCTCACCCCGTCCAGCATGAACCGATACGCCGAGGTGGTCTTGTACGCCCCCGTGTCGCCGAGGAGGAACCAGCGCTGGGTGCTGAGGTCGGCCGTCGCGTAGAGCCTCTGGGACTGGGGGCACGTCTTGTCGACGTGGTTCGGCTGCCCCATCCACAACCCGAGATGCGCGTTGTAGCTCACGTCCATCCAGAACAGTGGGGACGTGGGGGGCATGGCGCCGCGCGCGATCTGCTCCTCCCCGCTCCCGGAGTTGGCGGGGCCATACTCCCTCTCCGGGGCGATGTACCCGGCGTCCCAGGCGCCCTCCCACCCCTCGAGCTGGTAGTCGACGGGGAAGAGGCTGCTCTCCCGCCCGCCGACCCCGGCCTCGCTCCACCCCCCGGCGTAGAACTTGCGCCAGCTCCCCGCCGCGAGCTTGGCGGACATGGGCGCGCGCGCCACATGCCACCCGAAGCCGTGCCACGTCCCGTTCGTGCCCTTGTCCACCACGCGGCTCCCGTACCACACATAGAAGAAGCCGCCCGCCACGTCGGCGAAGAACCGCTGGTCCCCCGCGCCCCAGTAGTATGTATCCTGCGGGAACGTGTCCGTGTCGTTGCGCACCGTCGCGTACGGCGATGTGATGATGTGCTCCCTGATTTCCCAGGTCGCGCCGTGGTCTGTGCTGATGGCGAGGTCGATCGCGTCAAAGTGCATCCGGTCGCCAAAGGGCGCGGGCGTAAACTCGTTGTGCACGAGGCCGTACCAGTCCCCGCTGTCCGGGTCGACCCAGAGCCCCATGAGGTCGCAGTAGTTCTTCTGCGAGTAGTCCATCGGGTCGGGCCAGGAGCGCACGCCGTCCGGGCGCCAGGAGGCCATCTTGCCCGTCGGCGAGTGGTTGCACCGCCACGTCGTGTTGTCGTTCCGGTCGAGGGGGTTGGCCGGGTTGACGGCGTGCGCGATCGGCGCCTCGGACGAGTGGTCCATGTCCGCCCCGGTCCAGAAGTGCCACTGGCGCGTCTGGGTGATGCCGTACGACGCGTCCGACGACTGGTAGTAGTACGTCCCGTCGCTGTCGAGGAAGGACATGGCGGGTGTGTCGTCGGGATGCGTCCATTCGCCGATGGCGCCGGCGGAGACGCTGTACTTTGGCGTGGGCTTGGTGAGGCCCGCGGCCAGGGAGAGAGCCGCCTGCGCGGCGTCGAGGGGTATGATCATGGTCAGGTGGTGAGTGACCGCGGGAGGTGAGTGAGGCAGAGGCTTCATATATCCCACCGGTGTGCGCGCCGCGTTAGGGTGGGATAATGGTGAGTGCGGAAGAGGCACAGCAGGCGAGATGGAGACTCCGAAGGCGCGCTATCTCTCGCCGTGTTCGCCGCGACGGTGGTCAAATGATGGTCAGCTGATACAGCTAGCCGAAGAGCCGTCTGTAGCTGGAGCCTGCTTGCGCGGGGTGAGGCGGCAAGTTGGCGCACATGTCCCACGCGGTGCAGATAGACTTCGGCTTGGGCCGCAGGTGATCGGAATGACGTCGGCCAGCAGTTTGCTGCTGAAGGTGCACTCTTCGTAGCGTGCAATGCAGACAGCCTCAGCGCCAAGGGAGCCTACCGTGCGCTGGCCGGAGTGGACAGAGGATCAAGAGCTCCCACCTCGTCGCTTGCAGGTGTCACAAGATTCTTGAAAGTGTACACGGTGGCCTGGAGCAATCATGGTCGCCAGCTGAATCCAGTGATGTGTGCTTGACGGATTTGATGCCGGCGAGGCCGAGATGACGATGACGTAGGGGATGGATCGGCAAGACATCGATGAGAACTGGATCAGAAGCAATCTCTCTTCCACGACACCCATCCACCTCCACGTCCTCCTCAGCTCTGCTCCTCATGCACACCTAGTGCGCGCCGTCACACCTCTTCAGCGGTTCCATAGCCTTCCTGCCGAGTCCACTGAGCGACTCGCCACTTCCCCAGCCTTCACCATTCCCTTCGAGTACGCGGCCATGTCGCAGGGCGCGCCGATCGAGATGAAGCCCCTCGGCGGCGGCGGCAACTTCCCGCCCCCGCCGCGCCGCGAGGCCCCCGGCATGCTCGGGAAGGGATACCGCGAGGCCGAGGAGCGCGCCAGGGCGCAGGCTAGCCCCGCCGAGGGCGCGATGGACAACACGAGCTACTATGGCATGGCGGCCGCGGCCTGGTGAGTGGCGAATGGGCGGGTGGACTCGGCGTGGAATACGATGAGGCGGTTGGGTCGGGGAGATGGCAAGGTGCAAGCCGGAGGCACACCTTCCCCCGTCGCAGCTCGATCGAGCAGCTGCGCCCATGACGCTGCCGCTGCGGTTCCGCACCCTTGCTGACGGCAGGTACGCCCTGCTCTCGATCCCCCTGCTCGTCTTCCCACGCCTGGTGCTCTTCTTCGCGGCGGACGACGGCCCGCCCCGCGCGACCCGCCTCTCCCAGTCCTCGATGGGCATAACCGTCCCCGGCGTCGACCGGGGCAGCATCAACAGCTTCGAGCGCCCGGCGCGCCTCACCAACCTCGAGCAGCTCACGCTGCGCGCCATGGGCCTGGGCCTCCTCGCCCTGGCGGCGATCACCGTGTTCGTCGTCGTGCCCGCGTACAAGCCGCACGCGCCCGGCCGCAAGGCCGTCACCACCGTCCTCGCCATCCTCGGGTGCGTAACCGCCGTCGTGGCGTACAACTCGCCGCTCGGCGCACTCGCCGTGCTCACGGGGATCGGGAACGGGATCGTCGGCGCGTGGGGGTGGTACGCCATCATGTTTGGCGAGGACGACTACCGCTTCGGCAAGTACCTCAAGAAGGACAGCCGGTTCAAGAAGCTCTAGAGATGCGATGTACACATACACACGGGTGTTGCGCTTGCCGGGCGATTTCGGCGCTCGGCGCGTTTGTGAACGCGAAGGAGAGCCCTGGCATCCGTGCGCAGCTTATCGCGTCGCACCTGCGTCCGTCGCAACTGACGGGGACGGCTGAACGGAGCGGAATGCTTGCCCAGCTCGGCGGGATGTCTACCCGGACCGTGGCAGAACTGACATGCTTCTCAATTGCTCGCTCCCGGCCTCTGCACCTCCGTGTGCACGCCACCAAACGTGCGCTCGGGAACGTGTGCATTCAATCGAGCAGTGACGACTGCCATCAGCGCCGACGCAGGCCCGGCCCGGGCCGGCGGTCCTGGCGGTGGCGCAGGGTGGCGCTCCGTTTCACCCAACCCACCCAACCCCCCGACCGCGAACGCACATCCCTGTCCCACCCAAAGGCCTTCCATTCATTCTGCACTGATGTGCACCAGCCTACCTGACGCGCCTGGACATTGTCTGCGTCGCAGCGGCGTCGCAGCGACCACCCGATGAGCAGGGGACGCCGCGCCCCGGCCGTCCACACCGTCCACTGGTCTACCCACTGGTTGGGGACGAGCGCTCGAGGCCAGACGTGCCCGCCGATGGTCCCCTCAGGTATCCGGAGTGATGTGAACGCCCTCAAGGTAGCGACGCGGACTGTCCGACAGCCCCGTGCGAGCGGCCGACGACGACCCGGGTCCTTTGACACTCTGCACCCTTCGCCTCGGACGCACCATTCCGCACGGTCCCAACGAAAGAGGCATATAAGCCTCGCTCGCGCGCTCGTCCTCCCCACCCCAAGTCACCTCCTCACCTCCTCACCTCCTCACCTCCTCACCCTCTCTCTCCGCTCGGTCTGGCACCAGCACCCACACTCCTTCTAACCTACCTCTTGCACCCTACTCGCTCTGTCCGCTCAAGCACAATGAAGCTCTCCGTCGTCCTCTCGCTCCTCGGCCTCCTCTCGAGCGCCGCCGCGCTCCCCATCACCGCGCCCGCCAAGCGTGCGCTCCCCCGCCTCGGCGGGCTCAACATTGCCGGCTGCGACTTTGGCATGAACGTCTGGGGCTGGGCCGGCACCTCGATGTGCCCCGGCACCGCGCAGATCGGGCACTTTATCGAGCAGGGCTCCAACGTCATCCGCCTCCCCGTGGGCTGGCAGTACCTCGTGGGCAACGACCCGGCGAGCACGGCGCTCGACGCGGCCTTCTTCGCGACGTACGACCGCCTCGTGGCCGAGGTCACGGGGCGCGGCGCGTACGCCATCATTGACATCCACAACTACGGGCGCTGGAACTCGGGCGTCGTCGGCGTCGACGGGCCGAGCAACGACGCGTTTGCGCGCCTCTGGTCCCTCCTCGCGAACAAGTACGCGGCCAACGACAAGGTCATGTTCGGTGAGCCCCTTCAGCTGGGAACTTCTGAGGAGCTGACACTAGGCCTCATGAACGAGCCGCACGACCAGGACATCGGCAGCTTTGCCGTCGCGTGCCAGGCGGCCGTGAACGCCATCCGTGCCGCCGGCGCGACCACCCAGGCCATCATCCTCCCCGGCGGCCACTGGACCAAGGCCGAGCAGTGGACCAACGGGATCAACGACGCGATGGTGCGCGTCACCGACCCCGCCGGCGGGGTCGGCCGCCTCCTCCTCGACATCCACAAGTACCTCGACGCGGACGGGAGCGGCACGGCGCACGAGTGCGTGATCGACGGGCTCGACGTGCTCGCGCCCTTTGCGCAGTGGGCCCGGGCGAACGGCCGCCGCGCGATTGTCACCGAGATGGGCGGCGCCACCACCGACTCGTGCCAGGCCTTCCTCCCCAAGATGCTCGAGTATGTCGTGGACAACGACGACGTCTTCGTCGGCTTTACCGCCTGGGCCGCGGGCTCGTTCCAGCCGTACCCCGGCTACGAGCTGTCGCTTACCCCCAACGCGGACGGCAGCGACAACGCCCTCTGGACCAAGGCCATCCGCCCCTTCCTCCCTGGGAGCTCGGGCGTCGTCCCCTCCAGCGCCGCCTCGTCTGTCCCGGCCTCGTCTGCCCCGGCCTCGTCTGTCCCCGCCTCGTCCGTCCCTGCTTCGAGCAAGCCCGTCACCTCCGCCTCGCCCACCTCGTCCGCCGTCACCTCCGCCTCCGCCTCGCCCTCCCTCCCCCCCATCCTCATCGTGTCGTCGGTCCCCGCGCCCAGCACCTCGGCTTCGCAGGAGCCGCCCTCGTCGGCCGCCCCCTCGGCTTCCTCCCCGGCTTCGTCGGCTGCGGCCTCGTCGTCCGCCGAGCCCAAGCCCTCATCGGCCCCGTCGTCCGCAGCGCAGTCCTCCTCGTCGGCTCCCCAGCTTCCCTCCTCGTCCGCCCTGCCCCCCTCCTCCGCCGCCCCCGTCCAGTCCTCGGCCCCCAACTCGTCCCCCACCTCCTCGACCACCACCGCGCCCACCCCGACCCCCGCGGACAACTTCCAGACCTTCACGGGCGCGCTGGGCGGCATCCCCGCCCCCGCGGTCACCCGCTCCGGCAGCAAGTACTACACCAACGGCCAGGAGTTTAACTTCCTCGTCGAGGCGCTCAACCGCTCCTGCTACACCCAGATGGACCGCTGCCAGCTCGCGGCCAACATCAACGGCAACGCCCCGCCCCTCACCGTGGAGAACTGCAACGGCACTGTGAGTTGGTGCCGATCAAGCTGACAGCAGCAAATCAAGGCGTGCCTGACCACCGCGTCCGCCGTTGCCGGCTTCTAAACCCTTCAGAGCGCCTCTGCCCTCGACGGGCTCAAGTCTGTGACTTGCCTCTCCCTCCGGCCATAGTCATACTGCGTATGCATCTCTGCTTGCAGCTCCGTGTGCGCTTGGACGGCCGGAATCTCCGACGCGGCACATGCAGCTCAGATGCCATGGGCGATCTGTTGGGATCCCTGCCAACTACCGCCTATTCGGCTTCCGCACCCCATCAGCGGTGCACTTCCGAGATCGATCCTATTTTCCAGACATCAGTGCACCCCCCTCGCCATCACAGCATGGCCCCACCCGTCAGCACGATCCTGCGCAGTGTGATACTCTCCACCACCGCTGCGCGCTGCCAGCCAATATGGCGATGCGTGTCTCCCCTCTCACACCACCTCACACTAACTGTCGCCGCCGCAGAACCAGGGGCGGAGCAGGGGCGTGCCAGACGTGGCCAGTCGCAGGCATGCGCTCCGCCGAATCGGGCGCCGCCGCCCAGGCCCGCACCCCGGTGTTCGTTCTGCGCGGTTCACGGGGTGGATTGCGGAAGTGCGGGGCTACGAGGATACGGCAGATTGGATGATGGGCGCATTCCGCAATTACCGGCGCCAACTCGCGTCCCCTGCCCCTGCCGCTTCACGCTCACCGCCTCATCCTGCCCAATCCTGCCGTTTCAACCGCCCAGTCCTCTCACCCACCACCCAGACCCGCCATGCGGTACATGCCAAGATGCCAGGACTTGGGCCAGCCTCGACTGGCGATCACCGCCCCGGCGCGCCCGGCACACAGCCTGAGGTCTCCGGGGCAGCCGGGCCGTGCCTGGGCCAGTATCTACTGGTGGCCGAGGCTGTGAAGTGACCGCCTGCATGCTGTGAGAATGTCTAGATGTCGCGACCACGGCGTCCGTGGAAGGCGGAGGGCTGCTCGGGAGCTCGTGGATATAAGGACGCGCGCTGCTGCGCTCCTCAGCATCCAAGCACTCCAGCTCTCCGCACTCCAGCCCTCGACCTCTCTCTCGACTCTCGAGCCCCTCCGCCCCAACCCGACAACTACAAGCACCATGGCTCGCTGGGAGCGCAACGCGTCCATCACGGGCAAGATCCAGACCGCCCTCCTCTTCCTCTGCTTCGTCTTCACGCTCCTGCCCTCGCGTGAGTGACTGCTGTGGCTGCGCTGACCGCAGTCGGCCCGCCCGTCGCCAACGTCTTCGCGCTCCAGACGTTCAGCACGACCGGCGCGCCCACCAAGACCGGGCGGCAACAGCTGACGATCTCGGTCGGCCCCTTCGGCTACTGCAACTCGCACGGCAACAAGTGCACGGGCGCGTCGCTGGGCTACGACCTCGCGGGCGTGCTCGAGGAGGCGACGTCGGCCAACAGCGACATCGACGAGGCCCTCAAGGTCGCGACCAAGACGTTCATCGTGATCCCCATCGCGTGCGGCATCGCCTTCATCGGCACGGTCATCTCGGCCGCGGGGCACCACATCGGCAGCGCGATCTGGTCGGCGGTGTGCGGCGTCGTCGTCGAGATCACCGCGTCCGTCGCGACCGCCGTGTGCTTCCTCACCCTCGAGGGGGCGGCTGGCGCCTTCCGCGGCGTCAACGGCGCCACCTCGGCCATGGGCAATGGCCGCTGGATGCTCATGCTCACCGTCGTGCTCTCGGGCTTCTGCTGGATCCTCGGCATCATCGAGTGCTGCCTCGCCCGCCAGCACAAAAAGCACCGCCGCCGCGACGTCGAGTACGTCCCCGTCGGCGTCACGCCCGCCGGCCAGCAGACCATGGGCTACGGCCAGAGCGCCAGCCTCATCGCCAACCCGGCGCCCATGGGCAACGAGCCCTCGTACCAGGACCCGTACGCCGACCGCCCCATCCCCGCCTCGGGCCCCGCCGCCACCGCCTGAGCACGCCACATGCGCAGATACCCAAACGCCAGGGCATACCTCGTATCCCGGTTTGTAGCAGTACATGAACACTCGCATTGATGTAGCAGATGCCGCGCTCCGAGTGTTGGTCCGGCGACCGGCTGTGGCACACACTAGCGGCACTGACTGGCTTATTTGCGCGCTCGACCCTAACTTTTCCATCGCGACCGCATACACTCAACTAACGCACTCACTCTGCCCTCCAACACGATGCGGCCCACCACCCCCACCTCCGTCTCCTCGACGGGAACCACAGCCAGGTGGATGGCCCGCGCGCTGCAGTGGACGGGGCTCGCCAGCGCGCGGGCCCTCGAAGAGATCGAGCTTGCAGAGCTGGGCTGCCGGTGTCCGCGGCGCGACCCAGAATGCCACATCTGCTTCGGGCACCGCGCACGTCCACCCAACCCGACGTGGCGCCTGGCCGACTGGCTCCGCTCCGTCTGGAAACCCAGGACGCCCACCGATCTCCACGCCGTCGAGTACGAGACTGCGCAGGACTTGGACGGACTGGTGGAGATGTTCCCCATCACCATTACCTCGCCGCCGCCGGCGATGCCTCCCATGGTGGCGCCCCCTCCATCCCAGGGGCAGAGCGACACGCACGGCGCCTCAGTGTGTGGCTGAACATCTTCAACCACCGGCGGTACCAGATTGTCCATGAATTGGAGGCGGTAGTGGCAAACTGTCGACTCATAAACACACACGTTCTGAGTTCCCATCTCAACAACGCACACCACACCATGACCAAAGTCGACCCCCCTCTTCGCATGCTGACATATAGCCCACCCCCGACGATGTCGACTCCCCGCCCCACAACCCCAAGGCCTCCGCGCCCACCGAGCAGAGGGCACTTGTACCCCGCCTTGCACCCCCACCGCGGATGAGTACGGGCCTCATCGTCGGCCAAGCCGTCACCACCATCAAGGGGGAGGAGGTGATCGAGCTCCTCCGCGCTCCGACGGACCCGCTCTGGCCCCTCACGGGCCGCCCCTGCGCATTCTGCCGCCACGCCGAGACGCGCCGCCAGCTGGACCCGGCGTGCCCCTGCCCGCCCGCCGACCGCGAGTGTCCCACCTGCTTTCCGAGCCCCATCGAGCCGCTGCCGCCGCGCCCCCGTCCGCCCCTGGACCCGAACGCCCCCTTTGAAGAGTGCATGGACGAGCTGAGAGCTGTCCTGCTCCAACTCCTCGCGCAGGTGGCCCAGGACAGGCGCATGCGCGAGGCCAGGCTCCATCATGAGGCGCGCACTCCCACCCACCATGCCCCGAAGTAGATCCGCACAGGCGAGAAGCCTGCCCGCAACCAAACCCCACTACCTAAACGGCCCGATATGTAGCACATGCATCCTGTAGTAGATGTTGGCGGTCATAGCTGCTGGTGGCGACGGCACGGCGTGGCGCAAGTGTTGCACGAAGGTGGCTCTTAGTAGGTTCCTTGCCATTGAAGCAATGACTCAGTAGTACAGAATCGCGGACCAACACTGGTCCAAGCCAAGGTGCATATCAGCAAGCGAGCGCGAAACTCGCCACCATCTTCTTTCCTAACCACCTCATCACAGCCAAGCCACCAACATGCCCCGCGTCCCACACGTGTGCAGTGCGTCCGTCCCCGTCTCTCTGACCTTAGCATCCCACTGCCAGACGTTCGAAGAGGTGTTCGCACGCGGGCCCTACTTCGTCATCACGATCCACTGCCTCGACACAGAGGACCACGGGCCAACCGAGTGTCGCCGCACCAGGCATACGGTGGTCAAGGAGCCCGCCCCGCCGCCCACCGTCCAGGTGCCCGCCCATCAACGCGCGTACACCGCCCTCCGCGGCGCAGCGCTCGCCTTCCCGGGCGCGGCGCGCGCCCTCCCCGCCAAGACGCGCGCGCTCGGGCGCACCGTCTGGCACGAGGCCGTGGGCGTCTGCAAGGAGATGCATGCGGACGCGCGGAGCGACATGGAGCTGATGGCGGCGATCCTCATTGATACTGTGGAGTATTTACTCTATCTTCTCTTGGTGCGCCGCTAGGCCGCAAACCCTTGTAGCATCTTCCGCCATCCAGAAATGACTGACGGGCCTCTGTAGCATATGCAGGCGGGCTGGAAGCGCGAGTGCAATGGGCGGTCGTGTGTGGGACGCGACTGGCCCGTATTGAATCGGTGGCGGAGTGAACAGGAACGAAAATCAACAGAGCGGAAACATGCCATAAATGCCACATGCCATAAATACCACCTGGCCACTTCTCCACTTCTTCCATTCCCACTCTCTCTCTCGCATCGAAAGCAACCACATTACACCTCAGCCATGAAGAGCAACACGCACATCCCGCCCGACCAGGACATCCCCGCCCCAGGCGATCACACTGCGGCAACCCAGATCGTCGCCGGAGCGGTCACCAAGCGCGACCGTGCGCCCGCCCGCCGCCAGGATGACGCCCGCAACGCCGTCAAGGAGTCGCACGAGAAGATGATCCAGCTCGACACCCCCCCCGAGCCGACGCATGACGACTCGGTAGCGTTCGAGTCTTGTCCTGAGTGCGAGGCGGTGTATGGCAGGACCCTCTCCCGCCTCCGCCACCTCGATGAGGGCCAGCTCGAAGCCAGACTCAGCTTCCTCGATGCGACCGACCTGCGCGCAGCCCTCCACGCCATCGTCGGCGAGGTGGAGGAGGCTGAGCGCGCGGCGGGCCCGATCGGCCCGTTCGATGGGGCGCCTCGCGCGCGTGAGGCGGCGCCCAACGACCTTTCCCCTGAGGAGGACGACTCGGATGGCTGGTCCGACATCTCGTTCGGCGAGCTCGATGACCTCCCGATGCCTGACCTGGGCGAGTTCGAGGCGGAGCTGATCAGCGCTGCGCTCGACCAGTTTGGCGAGTTCGACGCGGCGCGGTTCCAGGCTTGCCTCCGCCGGTTTCGCGGGCTCGATGAGGCTGGGAAGCGCGCCTTGGTGAAGGCGCGGTTTGCCGAGCTTGCTCAGCGCGACGACAAGGAGCTTGCGGGGCTGCTTGAAGACATTGAGGAGATTATCGCCCGCCTCACCGACGCGGGGAAGCGGACGGCGCCCTTTGAGTGCCTGAAGAGTATGCTCGAGGATCTCTTGTGGGGCACGCCGACACGTTCCGAGGACGGAGAGGATGAGACTGAGTAAAGGTGCGATTACATCGAATCCAGACCCGCCAGTCGACTTGTAGCCCATGAGTAGATTGTTGTGATAGTTGGGGGGCGAGGTAGGAGGGGTTGCTTAAGCTATGGGACGTGGTCGTGCTGGGATGCGACTCAGTCATGATTGAACTAGTGGCGGAGTCCGCGGATCGACGGAGCGACCAATACGAGGAACTCGGCGGTCGATGCTCACACCAAACACCCACTCTCCTTCCAGTCAGAACTCACACTCAACGTTCGCCAGCTCGCCGCCAAGCACCAAGCACACAAGCACTCAAGCAAACAAGCACCCCAACACACTGCAACGACCCCACCATACCCACCATGCAGCCCACCATGCCCAACGATGCCGCCCTCCCTAACACCACCCCATACTAGTGGCGATTCGCCACCCACCCCCTCTCCTCACCGGCACATTCATAGGCGAGGCGACCCACACCGTCGACGGGGCGGAGGTTATCGAGCTCAGCCGCGCGCCGGCCGATAATAAAATGCTCTCCACCCTCGAGGAGAACCGATGCGGCACTAGCGAGCATTTAGAGAGTCTCGCCCAGGAGGCGAAGCATAGGCGCCTGGAACAGGACAACATCACGACGTCCATCATCAGCCCCCTGCCGACGAGACCACTGGCACCCCGGAGAGTAGCCAGCTGTGAAACTGCGACAGAGTGATACACGCCCCCCACACTTGGCGGACGATTTGTAGCTATGCATTCATCGAGAGACCCAACCGCCGCCTTCCATCCCCAGAAACACAAACTCACACTCCCTCAGTCACCATCTATCCCCCCCCTCTATTCATGACCTCATATCAACAGTATAGTACCCGTTGACATGCACGCCACCCCCCTTCTCCTCGGGCCAGTCCGTGCGCTCCTCGCGCCGCCACACGAACCCATTCCGCCGGGCCACCGCCTCGCTTCCCGGATTATTCGTCTCGATGAACGCCGCGACCTCCCCGACCCGCATCACGCGCTTCACCCACCCCCGCAGAACACACCCGAGCAGCTCGGACATGACGCCCCGCCCATACAGCGCGGGCTCGAGCACGTACCCGAGCATCCAGCTCTGCTCCTGGGCCGGGAGGGCGAGCACGCTGGCCTCGGTGATGCTCCCCTTCTCCGTGGCACCCGCCTTTTGCGCCCGCGCCTCGTCCCAAAGAGGCTCGGCCGTGTTGGGCCACAGGAAGACGTCGCCCACGACGCGGCCCGCGCTCTCGCTCCACAGCGCCTTGAACGGCCACACGGGGGCGTGTGCCTCGCCGCCCTGGGGAAGGGCGGTGGTGCGTAGGAGCTCCAGCATGGGCGCCTGCTTCGCGAGCGTGTCCGCCTCCATCTGGGCGGCGAAGGCGCGGTCCATCCTGCCGTCAGAGAGCTCGGGGCAGACGCACGGGTACGGCAGGGCGAAGAGGCGCGTGCCGACCGCGGGGTGGTTGAAGAGGGCCACCTGGTGTCAGATGCTGGGCGTAGCCGTAGAACGCGAGGCACTGTCGAGCCCGCAACGACTTCCGGCTGTGGGTACGCTGGGAGAGGCACGACGGCATGAAGGGCGCGGAGACCCTCGTCCCACGGCGCGCGCCGCGGCGCATGGCAGGCAGCAGTGTGCGGCCCGGCGTTCCCAGCAGGGTCGCCTCAAGGGCAAGGGCCGCCGATCGGGGCGCGTTTCGATATCGGCCATGTGCGATGCCAAGACACCAGACTCACCAGATCATCGGCGATCCCGGGGCGATAAGGGACGAGGCGGAGATCCGGGAAACTGGGGAGCTGGAGGTACGGCTCGTCGCGCGCGCCGTCCCACCGCAGACTGGAGGCGAGGGCGGCTGCGTATCCCGGCACGGCGCGGTCGGGCTTGCTCATGGCGCTGTGGGCGGCGATATGATGCGACCCAACCCGCGAGTCAGAGTGCACGGCCGGATGACCGCATGGCGCAGGCGTGCGGAAGCCAGTCACGTGACCTGGGTAATCCCGCAAGCGCGCGCGTACAGCCGCCGGCGGTTAACCGCTCGAGTCTCCTGACTTGGAGTTGAGCGCCAGCTGCCCACCCGCGCCGGCTTATCTAGACGGACGTCGCTCTTCTCTTCGCCCACTCACCCACAATGCGCCTCACCGCCCTCTTTGCAGCCCTCAGCGCCGTCTCCGTCCTCGCCGACACCGAGCCGTGGCGTGCGTCCCTCGTCCGTGCGAGCTGACGCCAGAGGAGAAGTACGGGGGCACGCCGGACCTCACGTTCTCCGGGGTCGCCGGGTTCGGGCGGCTGCCGTGGGAGCGCTGCCTCGAGAAGCCGGGGTACGGCTTCGACATTGCCGTGCTGGGCATGCCGTTTGACGTGAGCAGCCAGTGCGCCGAGCTGACCGCAGACGTCCGTCTCCTACCGCCCCGGCGCGCGCTTCGGGCCGCACGCCATCCGCTCCGGCTCGCGCCGGCACGGCCCCGCCCGCTCCTTCCTCATCCCGTGGGGCACGAGCGTGACGCAGGACACGGGGCTGTCGATTGTACGCTCTCCATGGTCATCGCTGACGGCAGGTCGACTGCAACGACGTGCCGATCTCGCCGTACGACAACGCGCTCGCGATCGACGAGATGCAGGTCGCGTACGCGACGCTGCTGAACCGCCCCACGTCGCCCGACACGCACTTTACCCGCCACCTCGCCAAGGACGGCAAGGAGCACCCCCGCATCCTCACGTTCGGGGGCGACCACACGATCGTGCTCCCGATCCTCGGGGCGCTGACGGACGTGTATGGCCCAATCTCGGTGCTGCACTTTGACGCGCACCTCGACACGTGGAACGGGCACGAGCTGGGCGGCGCGCACACCGAGCAGCACAAGGTGGTGAGTGCGAGCTGCAGCGTTGCGGCTAGGGTGCCCACCGAGCTGACGCCAGACGCACGGCACCTTCTTCTGGAAGGCGTACGAGCTCGGCTACATCAACGACAAGACGTCGGCGCACGCCGGCATCCGCACGCGCCTGAACGTGAGTCCTGGCGAGATCTAGCTCACGCAGTCGATGCGCGACCTGCTGCACGACGAGGCGGTCGGCTTCCAGGTGTTCACGACCGACGACATCGAGGACATGGGCCCCGAGGGCATCGCCAAGAAGCTCAAGAAGCGCCTGGGCTCTGGCCCCGTCTACCTCTCCTTCGACATCGACACGATCGACCCGTCCATGGCGCCCGCGACGGGCACGCCCGAGTCGGGCGGCTGGACGACGCGCGAGGTCAAGCGCATCGTGCGCGGGCTCGTGGGGCTCAACATTGTCGGCGCGGACATTGTCGAGGTGTCCCCCGCGTACGACACCAATGCCGAGCTCACGGCCATGGCGGCCGCGGACCTCGCGCAGGAGTTCCTCGCGCTCATGGCCGCCAAGGAGGTGCCGGTGCCCGCGGTGAAGGGGGGCGTGCTGGACAAGAACCTCCGCGCCAAGGCGGAGGCGGACACGGGGGGTGCGCGGGGGCAGTTCCTCGAGAACCGCGACGAGCTGTGAGCGAGCGCGCGCTAGCGATCGTTAGCGGGCGAGGGGGATGGTAGCGAGCGACGACGATTGAGCGGACCAGCATTGTCGGGCCTCGGGACAAAGCGATGAGATGAGATCTGCTGCTTCTTCCTGTACTTGATTCCTGTGATTGTCACCTTTCCTTCTGAATGTCACCATGGTCACCCCGGCACACCCCGCACCTTGCCCCCGCACCGTCCGGTCCGCGCGGTGGTCCGTGCATCGACCAGCCATCCTGGCCCCGCGACCGCCCTGTGGCCCGTGGCCCGTGCGCCGCCAAAACATTGAGCAGCGCCATTGTCCATCACCGCCACAGCCCACTTTAACCACCGCGCCTGACATTCTCCTCCTCTTCCAACTACTCATTACTCATTCCTCATTCCTCACCCCGTACCTTGTCCGACGCGTCATGGTCCACCCAGACGAAGACCCATACCACACCCCCTCCGACCCCCGCCCCCGGAGACCCGTGGCCATGAGCGCCGTCGAGAAGGCCATGGCCGAGCTCCAGGACGCGATCCAGGACGAGCGGGCGGGCCACTATCCAATCGAGTGAGTGGCGTGTGCGGGTGGGTGCGAGGATCGTCGAGCACCTTGGTTCTCGGGCTTCGCGACACTTCCCGAGGCGTCCCCCCGCTCGCACCTTGCCCTCCCCCTCGCCTTCCGTGCACTCGCCCCTCCTTTTCCCAACCTCCTTTCCCAACCTCCTTTGTCCCAACACCTGCCTCCTCAACACCAACTGACACCAGCACCGACGACCTTAACGCCCGCCTCCAGGCCTACAAGTGGACCCAGGAGCCCGGTACCCCGGGCACACCGCGCACACCGCGCACACCACGCACCCCCGCCGCCCCGATGCCCGCCTCGGCCCGCTCCCGCCACTCGGCGCCACCCCCGCGCCTCGCCTCGCCGTTCCGCACCCGCGGCCAATCGCGCCAACCGTCCGTCCCCCAGACCCCCGGCACCGCCGTGTCCTTCCTCCGCGGCGGGGAGACGCTGGGCCCTCACGACTCCATATCGGCGTATCACCCCCCGCGGCGGGGCGGGACGAACAGGGATGGCGACAGCGACATGGATGAGCCGGCCCCGCGCTCCGTCTCGCGCGCCCGCTCCGTCACCCCCCGCCCACGTTCCCTCTCCGCCTCGCGCGTGTCGAGGGCCCCCTGGCGCAGCAGCAGCAGATCCACGTCCCCGTCGTCGTACGAAAAGTTCGCTGAGCAGCCCTTCACGCCCTCGGACGAGGCGGCGCTCGAGCCGCACGGCCTCGCGTACCCCTCGATGAAGGCGCACCGGGCGGCGCTCCTCTGTGCCCAGCAGGAGAAGGAGGAGCGCGCCGCCGCAGCCAAGGCGGCGCACGACGCGGCGCAGGCCGACGCGATGGCCGAGCAGGTGAAGCAGGCGCTGCAGCTCGCGGAGGCGAACAACCGCCTCGCGGCGGCTGAGGACGCCCTCCGCACCCTGCAGGCCAAGCTGGTGGCGGAGAAGCTGCGGACGGGGGAGCACGAGCGGCGTGCGGCGGAGATTGCGGCCAAGCGCGCAGCGGACCGGCAGGAGCTCGCGGTGGCCGTGAGCGTCCTCCGCCGGGCGAAGGACGACGGGCGGCGCAGCGAGGAGGAGCGGCGCAGGCTGCTCCGCGCGTTCGAGGAGGCCAAGAGCCGGTGAGTTGCCTTGAGGGTTAGCTGACCCAGACTGGCGAGATACCACGAGGAGATCCGGGTGCGGGACGCGCGCAAGGTCGGGCACGAGGAGGGGCGGACGGAGGCGTTCGCCGAGGCCGGGCGGTGGATGGGCAATAACCCGCCTCTGCCGCTGGGGCAGTACACCACCGCGGCGCCGCGCGGGGCTGTGAGCAAACCCAACGACTTCTCGCTCTCCCCGCTGGGGGTGCGGGCTGACCAGCTGCCGAGTTTTGGGTCGGCGGCGCAGCAGTTCCAGCAGCAGGTGCAGGCGATCCCGCAGCCGGCGCCACAGCAGCAGCAGGCCTTCCAGCCACAGCAGCAGCAGACGTTCCAGCAGCCGGCTCAACAGTTCCAGCAGCCGCAGCCACAGCAGTTCCCTCCAGCGCCGAACCAGCAGCAGTTCCCGCAGCCGCAGCCGGAGCTCCAGACCTTCCAGCAGCCCCAGGCCACGCAGTACACGCAGCCGCCAATATCGCAACAGAGAGCGGCGCCCATGGCCACGCCGATACCCACTCACATAGGCACTCAAGCAGCACTGAGCAACCTGGCCACCCAAGTTCCCGTTACCCAACCGCCCACCCAGACATATGTCCCGCCACAGCAGTCGTACGCGGCACAGCGCTCGATAACGCCCCAGGTCTACCCCGCGCTCGCCCACGTCCCGCCCCCCACTCTCCCAGCGTCGGTGCCCGCCCCCACCCACCCCCAACGCTCCCAGCGTTCCGTGGGCTCAGTGGATCCGCGCAACATCCCCCTCCCCGAATCCCGCATGTCCAGTGCCCCACGCGGGGTCGCCGGGTCGTTCATCCACAACGTGGACCGCTCCGTCGCTGACGGCGCGCCGCGTGTTCCCCGCGCCGCATCGCACTTCTCCCGCGCGCCCCCGACCCACAGGTCGCAGCGCAGCGTCGTCGAGGTCAACAAGCCCCTGCCCAACCCGCAGCACACACGCAGCGTCAGCCAGCCGCCTGACATCGGGACCGCGGCGATTGTGGGGAGCAGAGGCCCGCACAAGGACAGCAAGTATCCGGCGTGGGAGGGGTCGGACCCCAAGTTCGACAACTATGACATGATGGCGTACAAGTCGTTCATTGGGCGCGCGAGCGCCGCATCGCACAAGTTACGCACGGGGAGCGATGATCTAGCTGTCGCGGCGGCGATGCCGCTGCCCCCGTGAGTGCCATCAGCTGCAAGACGCCTTTGAGCTGACCCCAGGTCCGAATCTGAGTACTCGGCCGTGCCGTCTCGCCGCGAGCCATCGCGCTTGGGCGACGTTATCCGGGACGACTTGAGCCGGATCAGCGAGGAGCCTCGCACGCCGGCGAGAAGCATCAGGCAATCGGTGGGTAGAGAATGGGTGGAAGGCGTGGGGTGGGCTGAGTGCCGGGCGGCGGCATAAGCGGCGCCTGGAAGGGAGAGGACGAGGAGACGGGTTGCAGCGCAAGACGGGCGGTGGGTGGCATGGTCGAGTGCTGTAGTCTGGAGTCTGACCACAGGCCCCGACGCCGGCTCGCTCACCGCGCCCCATTCCAGCGCTGGGGATTAGCATTGCCGGCGCTGCCCCCGAGCTCTCGGACCCAGGCTACCACCGTCCCCCGACTGTAAGCTGAGGACTTCATGGGGAAGCTGACAGCAGATCACTGTACAGCCACCCGTACGCCCTCCTGCCGACGAAACTAACCCCAGTCGAGCACCAAGACGCCCCTCGAGTCGCGCCGCGTGAGCGATGTCTCGGGCGTACCTACGCGAGCGCCGTCGCGGGCCCCCTCGCCAGTCCCACGTTCGCGTGCGCCGTCGCCAGCCCCGCGGGCACCCACAATCTTACGCGCACCCTCGCCCTCGCCCTCGCGGCGATCGTACGTCCCCAGCGTCCCATTGGCCCCCGTTGCCCCCGTGCCAGTCGCCCCCGTGCCAGTGTACGCCACGTCTATCGCGCACGCTGCCGGGGTCCCCCTTCCCTCGTCCCATGGCACGACGTACACCGCCGTGCCGCAGCATCCGCGGCCTCGCACGCCAGGGGCTACGTACACGACAGCCACGAGATACGGGCACGACCGGCCACCTCCCCGCTCGCGCTCCCGCCACTCGCAGCGTACATTCGTCGAAGTGAGTCAGCCCAACGTCAGAATAGGTGATGGGTGATGGGCGAGGCGTGAGACGACACAGTCACTCTTCCGCGACGTCGTGTCCGCGGCCGAGGCCCGGTCCCGAGATGTGTCCGGCCTGAAATGTCTCGCCCGTGTCGCACACCCCCGATCCGGAGCGAGATGCTAGCACAGCTTATCATATCTCTTTTCTGCACATTCCCCGCCGCTAACACCAGACGGCGTCGGACGAGGACGACCCGCGCCCCCGCTCGATCCTCAAGAACCGGACGCCGATCGACCCGCACAGCGTGCCCCTCCCGCCCAGCCGGAACAACACGTACGCGCCGAGCGCGAGCAGCGCCGGCGCGGCGCGGCGCGTGCCCCTCCCCCCGTCGGCTGGGACTCGGTATTCGCACAGGTAGACATCTTGCAGACTGGCCTATGGAACCACGGCTAATGCACATGCTGATAACGGTGCTGTGAATGTGATCGGAAGTTGCCGATCGGACGGATCGGGGGCGAGTGACGTTGGGCGGCGTGGGTGTCATGTTTCCGCCTCGGTCAATCCACCAGGCACCACGGAGCGTATGGGCGTCCGCGGACAATCCCGGGCGCGGGTCGAGATCGTATTGAGTCTAGCGCCGCGCTAAAGTAGAGCGCAATGTATTACAGTACCCCTCGCGTCCCATTGTCGACTAGGCCGACTAGGCCAGCCGAAATTAGACGGGGCCTGGGAGTGGTGAGTCACGTCCTGCACGCTGTTGCAGGTGCTGTACCTTTGTCGACGCAGTCGGCTGGCCGCGCGGCCGCCTGCTCCGGCAACCTCAACACTATGCACAGCACGTGCGCGCCCACCGGAATGTTGCGCACGGATGATCACCAGATCGCGTGAGTACAAGAGGCCCGGCCTCGGCTGCATCGGCACTGTCCTTCCCTGGCACTCGTGGATCGGATCTGGGCCGTGGCGCCGTAGTCCCTCGCCCCAGCCAGCAACGGTGGATCAGTGGCGCGGGCAGAACCATGCCTAGTACTGCTGAACCGACGAATGCAGATCATGGGCGCGGCTGCAATGGAGGGCGGGGGAGCAGCAGTGAGGCTGAGAGGCTGAGAGGGGATGGAAGGAGTGAGAGATGGTCGGGCTGGGTGGAAAGGCGGGGTTAGCAAGAGTAGTGCCCTGAGTATTCTGGGGTTAGAGTTAGTGGGCAGACGTCATTTTGGCTGGGCAGACGCAGGCAGACGCAGGTAGACGCAGGCAGACGGGAGGTCAAGTGGCTGCGGTGATCCATCGGCCACCGAGGTCTTGCTTTGGCCTTGTACTCTACTCTACATCCACCACCACTCACTCCTCACTCCTCACTCCTCACTCTCCGCCTTGCGGCCGCCGGCTTTGGACCCACTGCTTCTCTCTTGCAACTAGTCTCTTGGTTCATTCCGTTCCCTCGGCTCCTCCTCCTCCTCCTCCTCCTCCTCCTCCTCCTCCCCCTCCGCCTCCTCCGCCTCCTCCTCCTCCGCCCTCCTCCGCCTCGTCAAGCCGCGGCCTCTCGTGCCCGGTCCATCACCACTCACTCGCACCCCGACGCATACATCCATCCATCCTCCACCTTGCCTTCCTCATCGCCATCCCATCTCTCTATCACTCTCACTCTCATCCCCCCCCCCACCACTCTCCCCCATCACCACACCCCCTCGCATTCCACCGTCTCGATCGTCCCCCCCGTCGCTTCCATTTCCCACGCCAAGCTCCACCTCATCATCAGCCACTTTTCCAGCCCGCCTACCACCCAAGATCCGAGACATCCCTCGGCGTTCATTCCACCGCCCACGCAGCCCAAGTCCGACCTCCGACCCGACCCCCGTCTACAAGAATATATCTGAACGGGGACACCAACCACCGCCGACCACCCCACGGCAGGCCCCCGTCACCTCAATGCCATCCCTCTTCCGCCAGAAACGACGGAGCACAATCTCCGGCCCCCACACGCCGGGCACGCCCCCAGGCGTAGAGGTAACCGTCGAGCCGCTGGCACTGCACAAGCTCCGCACGCTGCTGCACCGCGGGTCGCGCATGAGCCTCAGACTCGGCGCAGACGATAGCAGGCCCCACAGCGTGCGCCAGCCCACCCCCGACCCCAACGCCAAGGCGCACGCACACGATCTCGCACTCCCCCACAAGGCCGACAGCGGGAGCGCAAGCACCACCCCGCCAAACGAGCCCACCGATCTCCCCGAGCCCACCATCATCGACAACCCCAAGCCCCGCATGAACTCGCACCCAGAACCCATCTCCTCCCGCCCCGCAACCCCTCCCCAGCCCCAGGAACCTGCACCCCTTGCCCCGCCACCTGCCGCCGTACGCCCGCCAATGGTCACCTCGGTGTCGTCGCCCAACCGCCCACCATTGACGGTGGACACGGGCGCAGTTTCTCCGACGTCCTCCCCTTTCCACACGCCCCACGCATCCGCCCCCGCTTCCCCCGAACTCCTCTTCGCGACGCCCTCGGCACACTCGACGGTCCCTCCGTCGCCAGTCCGCGATGCGCGCATAGGGAGCGACCCGATGGCTATGGCACGCAGACGCAGCTCGGCCGTCTCGGCCATGTCCGCAGTGTCTGCACACAGCGTCGGCTCACCGCGCCGCATGGCCGCAATCCTGCACTCACCGCCGATGCCGATCCCTATCGCCCACCTGCCCTCGCTCCACGGCGGATGCACCTCGCCGAGCTGGGGCACACTCGCTATCCAGGGCGGTCCCCATTCGCCTGCGCTCTCGAGAGTCAACTCACGTGCCTCAACAGGCGGCAGCTTCCCCTTCCCGCAGCTTTCTGCCACGCCGTCCCGCAGCAACAGTAAGGATCTGACCGATGCCGAGGTGCGCCGCGCGACGAAAACAATGGTGAGTCACACATGAGTCACGCATAGCAATGTCCACTAACCTCAGCCCGTCATGTTCCGCGTCCCAAGTCATCAACCACCACCTCAGCCCCAGGAGGAGGACGACGATGAGGAGGAGGATGACGAGTCGGTCGAGGGACACGGCAGCACCGCTGCGCCCCTAGCGAGCGCCCCGCCTCCCGCAGCATCTGCGTTTGCGACTAGGGGTGTCCGGAACCTCGTTATGGACCCCGTAACCGAGGAGTCGCGATCGGGAACGCCACAGCCGGCCTCGAGGACGACCTCTTCCCTCGGCTCGCCACATGCTCAGCGTCCATTAGGCTTCTTCGATCACGATCGTCTCCCTTCTGGGCCCGACGATACGCCCAGCTCCCTTGGTCTGCACTCGGTGCAGTCGTCTAGCTTGAGCCATCCTGAAGTCGGGGTCGAAGTCGAGGTCGAGGACGACGCCTCGAGTGTCGAGGAAAGCGTCGACTCGGCGTCTGTGGACGACAACACGTCGGGATCCGTCGCCATTACGTCGATCGCCACGCCATCTTCAGTGACGCCGCCTCCTCCAAGACGGCCAGCGCTGTATACTCAGCTCTCACAATCAATGATCAACTTGTCCACTCCAAGAGCACAGCGTACGGCTGCACCAGCAGTCGAGTCGCCCGAGGCACTACACACGGTCGACGAGGTGCCGGCGACCACGCCTTCCCTTGATCGCGACTGGGCGCACCCACCCACTACGCCGTGGGGGGTGACGTCGCCACCTCCACTCAAGCGCCGCTTGTCTGCCGGCGATGCCGATCCCGCCCCTCCCAAGTACGAGTCGGTGCATCTTGGCCACGACGCCCCGGTCGTCAAGCCGCGCGAGGAGGAGGGCCGCGAGCGCCTCCCGCCTTACTGGTGCGGCGTGCACATCGAGGGTACGCTTGCCAGAAAGATGGAGTTTGTCCAGCCCGGCATCCAGGCCCGCGACCGCGGGTGGAAGAAGCACTACTTTGTGTTGCACGGCACCGCGCTGTTCGTGTACAAATTTGACCCCTCCAAGGTGCCGCTGCGCATGGGCGAGCCGTACCTCACGGTCGACGAGGACGAGTCGCAAGAGTTCCTGCACGTGCATCTCGCCCCCGAGCACCACCGCGCGTCCGTGTCGGGCCCGAACCCTGTCCAGGCGATCAAGCAGGCGCGCCGCGCGACGGTGGGGCAGGACGCCGCGCCGAGGATCAACGCCATCGCGTCGGCCATCTCGAACGCGCGCAGGGGCACGATCGGGAGCCACACACCCACACGCCGCGATCAGTGCCCAGACGGCAAGGACCCAGCGCTCTTCGAGGCGCCCAAGCGGCGGCAGAGCAGCGGCGCCGACTCGGTGGCCTCCTCCACCGCTTCCGCCCCGATCGCCTCCCACATGCCCTTTGCCCACAACCAGCTCCTGCACGTGTACAGCATGCACGGCGCCGAGTCGGGTTTGGCGGCCGACTACAAGAAGCGGCTGCACTGCGTGCGCGTCCGCGCCGAGGGCCAGCAGTTCATGCTCCAGACCGACACGGCGCGACAGTGTGTGCAGTGGATCGAGGCGTTCCAGGCGTCGACCAACGTCGCGATGGACCTCGACACGCGCCCGATGCCCGTGCAGCAGACGCTCCCGCGCCGGCGGCGCAGGAGGAGACCAGCGGCGCAGACCACCGAAGCGACTCCGGCGGCGGACTCCACCGCCGCGCCGGCGAGCGACAACGCCAACGCCGCGTTTGCGGACACGCCCGAGGGCAACATCGCCGCTGTTATGGCCGCCGAGCGTGCGGCGGCGGACCGCGACCGCATGCTCGCCGAGGACCAGGCCGCCGAAGCGGACGGCCGGTTCCGAATGTAGTAGAGAAGGAGTAGTAGCATATCCTAGCACAGTCTTGTAACGCGCGGTGTAGATTAGTGTACCGCATGCACATGTAACGACACGAGAGCAGAGCGGAGCGGGTGTGGTAGTGGCATGGGCGAGGAGTTCCTAGTCGCGGGACCAAATTAGTGAATAGCGCTATGAGCCTCAGTTCCAAGATAGAGGCCCACTGTGTCATTCAAAACAACATCTGGACAGGGCTACCACCCCGTATTGCACGCGTCCAGGGGTGGCGTCCCACCCTGCACCACCAGATTCAGTCTTCACCCAACCACAGCGCCATTCACATTTCCATTCCAAATCTAACTGTCACGTCACTTCTTGCCCCACCCCTCACAGCATCGACCAACCACAACCCCATGTCGCCTCCTGACGTCGCTTCCACCTCCATCATCTCCATCTCCAGCACCGAGCGACCCGCCACACCCCCACCCGTCACCGCGCCCGCACCCGCGACCCCGCCATCCCAGCCGCGCCGCATCCTCCCTCCACCTTCCTTCGCGCCGCATCCGTTTGTATACCAGCCGTTCCAGTTCCGGCCGCACCCCGCCCTCGCACACCCGCGCACCCCCATCCATCCCCCACGCGCCCGCCGCACCCCTCCGCCGCAACACCTTCCCCCTTGCCTGCCCCCTCGTCCCCGCCCGCCCCCCTCCCCCCCACCCCCCTCCCCCCCGCCCCCG